>JAHXMU010025373.1:325454-357165 GCA_019455685.1 Philornis downsi
ATTTAGGTTAAAAGTGATTTACATTATTGAACCTCTTCTACATGTCCTTTCATTTGAAAAGGGAATCAAGGTCGCTAAATGCACAATGAAGAACGATACGATACGCTAACCCTATTCTTCCTATGCATTGTTCCGTTAATGAGTGAGAAAAAAATATTTTCAACCATTTTTTCCCAAAGACTGATAATTATTAAAAAAGGTGGCAGTATCTTAAACTCGAAGATTGATGTGAATGACAGCAAGAAAACTAATCAATAAAAAAATAAAGTTTGATCCGAATTCTAAAATTTTTATACGAAAGCGCCTAACGCTCTCACTTTTCTAGCCTACAAGCGGGACCTTCTTTTGGTCAGTGTGGACATATTGGGCTTTTCCCAAATACTATTTTAGTAATTTTGGGCAAATACACGCTCTTAAAGCAGTTGTGGTGCGTGTTTCGGTAATTTGATTAACCAAATTCACCACGATTGGCTAAAAATTAAGAGTTTCATCACAACAGTATTGCAGAAAAATTCAAAATTGAAATCATTTCGAAAATGATTTGTATTTTTCTGGGCGAGTTAAGTTGCTGGGAAGTTAACCTATAGTTATTGTAGCAAAGGCTGGAATAGGTTTTCCAGTTATGAATTAATTAATTATGAATTTAAATAAAGCACTCTAAAGAATAAAATTCCTTTTTTCAGATCTGATTACATTTATGAGATATTACAGAATAACTATTAAATGAAAAAAGGATCTTTATGAATCCGTTGATACTTGATTTAACACAGATAAGTCCAAATTGGAAATGTATTTAAATTTTAAATTTGAAACCGAAAAATTTTTAAGTATACCATATATTTTACTGCTTTGCGTAACATGTGATTCAAAAGTGACTGTTATGCCAAAAGTTGCAACTGATATAAAAGCATTAAAAAGCGACAACACTATTGAATTCAGAGAATGATATTTATCACTAAGCTAGAACTAATTTTTGGCATCATAATTCTAGCTGTTAAGGCTAACAAGCACCTGATTGAGTTCTTTTTATTTTCGATGTACTGTATCGTAGAGGATAAAGGCCTAATGAAATATTTTTATTGAACTTCCCGTAAAGTGAGGTCTTCATCGGAGAGATTTTGATGATTCCAAAAACTAGGTTTTGTAACATAAACGCATTTTTTGTAGCAAAGCCAGTTTCTGCGCTGTGTAAAATTCATGTAGTAAAACGGAATAAACCGAAATGGTTTGACTATTTGGAGTTTCGAAGTTTCGCAATTATATAAAGCTCTGGAATATGAAAATGTCAGCAAACATATTTTCTGATAAAGGTTTATTGATCTGGTACACTGTTAGACACTACGTTCCAGTGCCACTTCCTACGGCTAAGGATTAGACATCCATCTGATTTACGTATTAATTTAGGTGCAGCTTTATTTTTCCACTTATGGTCTTTTATATTTAACCAGGGTTTCTTTTGCTTTAAAAGAGTGGACAATTAGATTTCTTTGGAAAAATACAGAAACAGTTATTAACATTTATCTAGACTCTACCGTAAAAGCTGCTGCAACTCTATATTTTTACACGGCGACGTTAAAGAGTAAAAATAAATTAAAGTAGTTAAAGTCCATTAAAAACTTATACAGTTTGTAACTAATAATAACAAAAATTTTGCAAAATGGCTTCATCTGTCGCAAAATAACAATAATTATTTTAAATACATTTTTAAAACACCTCGGTTTTTCGTCAAATATTTCCCCATTTTATTCTCAACTATATGCAAAAATAAAATTGGGAAACAATTCATACGGTACAAAATTATTTACTTTTCTACAATATTTGATTTTATTCTACGAAGGGAAGTTCGCAGATAATCTATCTATTGCCTTTGTTGTATTTCTTTGGCATTTTTTAAATACGAAAACTAATGATTAGTTATTAGTTTCAAAAAACTAATTATTGCATATCAGCATAACATTTTTTTAATATTCAAAATACGCTACTGATTGCAATGCTATTATTTTCGAACACACATGAAAATCGTACATATTATGACCGTTACATCGCATAAATCATATGTCAATTTCAGAACACTTGCACCATGACTGAAATATTGCTCATTACATAGAATAAATTATCACGCAGAAGATGTACCCTAAAAACTAATGGATTTTCAATAGAACACTGATTCGTAGAGTTAAAAACTTTTAAGTTAAACTTAGGTACTACATTTAGCGACGTTGTTGAAAGTTGTTCTTATCTATTATACGCGTAAAAACAATCACTCGCGCTTCGGTCTTCTACGCTTCTTCTCCAATTTGGCATACCAAGTTTTGACAATGTTTCAAAAGGCTGTTTCTTCCAACGGAGTTTTAGTCGTCCTTCCCTGCTCCACTCATCGAGTTCGTTTCCGAAAACTTTTAGTGCCGGAGAATTTGGGTCTATCTGCACCACATGGTCATTTGACAACCTCGATTTCGGCATACAACTCATAATTCATGCGGCGCCAATACTTTCCTATACGATTCCTATCGACTTCTCTATCGATGACTCCCGGCGCTGATTCATCTGTTTGTGTCATAACCCTGTATCCTGAGCTATACAGCAAGAGAGGTAAAACCAATGTCTGGTACATTTGGATTTTTTTTTGTCAAGAGAGAGCTTTATCATTAAATTATATTGTTTTATCTTCGTTCACCACCAGATCTATTATAGCTGATTCCTTCTCAATGCTGAAGAAAACTGCAGTAATACAGGGTGTCCGTCGAGAAAGCATACTACTTTGTTTGTTTATAATTTTTGATTATATGAAAGAGAATGGATCTTATATTGATAAATGTTTTATTTAATGTCGGCAATTATATATGGAATACAATATCAGATAAATGTCCGCCTCTGTTAGCCTCACAAATGCGAGCCCTTTTGAGCACATTTTTCATTACATTTTCACACATTTCACGCGGTATTTCATTAATTTCCTCACGAATGTTTTGTTTGAGTTGCTCAAGCGTTTCTGGTTTGTTTGCATAAACCTTGCTTTTCAGATATCCCCACAAAAAGAAGTGCGGAGCAGTCAAATTAGGCGACCGTGGAGGCCAATCAACATCACCATTTCTTGAAATAACTTGTTGTGGAAAGAGATCTCGCAGTAATCCCATTGTAATCTTGGCTGTAGGCGATGTGGCACCGTCTTGTTGATACCACATGTTAATCAAGCCCAAAACATGCAGTTGTGGCGTCAAAAAGTTTTCAATCATATTTCGATATCGCTCCCCATTGACAGTTACCGTTACGCCGTTTTCAGTTTCAAAGAAGTAAGGTCCAATGATTCCTCCTGACCAAATTGCACACCAGACTGCCACTTTTAATGGATGCAAAGGTTTGAGGGTTTTCCATTGCCCAGAATCGACTTTTCTGTTGATTCACATATCCATTCAAATGAAAATGTGCCTCGTCACTCTAGGTTTATCTAGGTTTTGTTTTCAAGTAAAGTTAAATAAGACACACATAAAGCTATGATTTCGATGAAACTTTTATTTCATTATAGTGCTTGGACCTTACAATTATGTACGAATGTCATTTAAATGGCCGCTTCTGGATTGGTTGAAGCAGTAGATAATTTTGAGGTAGTTTTCGAAAAAATATGACCCAATGACACCTCCAGACCATAATGCGCACCAAACAGCTACTCTTTCAGGATGCAATCGCTTTTCGCCAATTACTTCTGGGTTCTCCAAGACCCATACGCGACAATTTTCCTTGTTGACGTAACCGTCGATTGAAAAATTAGCTTCATCGCTAAGCAAAATTTTGTTCAATTGAAAGTCCACGTTTTAAACAGCTCTTTTGTAACAAGTTTCATTAGTTTTAGTTGTTCATTACATAAATATCACTTCAGATGACAGCCTTGCCAGACCGAAGGTTTTGAAACCACTAAATGGATAACCCATACAATAAAAATGTCTAACTGATTAATGTAATACATTAATTTATAATAACTTTAAAAAAACTGAATATCTACATATTTGGTGTTAATATCTGGTTATTCTAACTTCATAACGTTAAATTGAATATTCATGCTGCAAAATCTTTGCGCTACCAATAAATTTCCGAGGGAAAGAAAAAGAAAGAAAATATTCTGTTACTTCTAAGCATTATTTTTCCAAAAGTAGTGTTGTTATTATTGTTTTGAAGTAGTATATAATTACATTATTGGAAGGAATGCGGAAGCACTTCTGCTGAAAGTATAGAAGTATCTTGTCACTAATGAAAATGTTCTTCGTTCCTTTCTGGGTACTTATTGTTTACAAGCTACATTAGTGCTTAATGAATATAAAAATGAACATACAATCAGGAGAACATCAATTAAAACGAAATTCAACAAAACAAATGAAAATTTAAAATTTTACTCAATTAGTATGTTTTTCCACTGTCCGTAACCAAAGCATCTAATTTTTTCAGAAAAATTTGACCTTTGATATGCCATGAACACAATTCGCTAATTTTCACCCAGAAGATTTTGCAAATAAATAATCGTTAATTCAATTTACGATATAGTAAATAATATTCCCAAATACTCAATTTTAGCTTACGCTTAGAAATTTCGAAACTTAAGTTGTTGCTTTATGCAAACGTTTCAGAAAATAAAAATTTAAGTGCAATATTTTCCATAAAAAAAAAACTTTTAAGTAATTTTCGACACATTGCAACATTAAAAATTTTTTGAAATAGCTAGAAATGGTGTCGTTTGGAAAAAAAAAAAAACTACACACTATTGATACAAATGGGTTTCTTTATGAGTAAGTTGAGAAATGTACTTAAATAACAACGATATTCATGTATGGGGAAACGGCCCAAAATGTGAAGTCTTGAAAAAAACAGCGTTTCGCTGCTTTTCAACTCGGAAATGAGAATTTTACCCACATATCTCTTATATCTTTTTCAAGCGACAATTTGATGACCCAATTGTCATGACTTATCTCTGCTGTATCCAGCAATTAGCGTCAGTTCTATGCTAAACAGATTGTGAATTATAATATTTAACATATGACAATGACAACTTGCATGTTCTTTAGGTTTATCTAGGCGACTATGGAGTAACAGCGGCCTTCAGCGACAAAATTTAGTAGATTTGAAATATTTTTGAAATTGTGAAGAAAGAGTATTTTAAGGTTTAAGGTTATTCATATGGCGAGAACCTAAAAGGTTAGGACAAATTGCAATAATATGAAAATTATGTGAGGCTTCAAAAATATTGCGAGTGGGTAAAATGTACATAAATCGAATATATAATTTCACAATAAAAGAGGTGGAAGATAATCAGGTCAATCTGACATTTTGTACAAGAGGTATGAAGTATGACGTAGTAATTTTGCCTATTTTCAACTCAAATCATGGCTTGAGAAAATATTAACTTGAGAAAATTCATACGATGACATACGAGTCCGCCAATACCTTACACTTTTTCTCATATTAAATAAAATTGAATAAATTCACAATCCACACACAGCAAAAATGCAATTCCGATATTCAGCTATTTCTGTCGATTCGTAAGATGATTTGCTTTATATCCTTAAGGCTTATTTGCAGTAACGCTCTACGCCCTAATGACATGGGTGACTTTTTACATCACCTATATAAACAAAACTTTAAATTTGCGATCGCAATTCTTTTATAATAAAATAATACAGAATAATATATAATATAATAAATCCAGGATAATAAATAACGTAATAAAGTAATCCAGAATAATAAAGTAATCCGGGTGTTGGTTAGAATGTAAAGAGTGTCCCAACAAGAACGCAAGATTTAAATTTGGCGCCATTCGAAGTGTCATTGTTTGACATTTGAACAATTGTTATTGTTTGCTAGTAGAAGGTACGAGGTTACTAAAAATGGAGCGCTACACGAATGAACAACGCATTCTCATTGTGAAATTGTTTTACAAAAATGGTGAAAGTTTTGCGGCTACAGTTCGCAAATTGGGGTCACGATCAATTTGGGGTCACAATAATGCACCAAAAGAGTCAACTATAAAAAGATTAATGGACAAATTTGCCAAAACTGGGTCTGTTAATTATGTAAAGACAACAACGCGCCTTTGACCAGGTCGATCGACCGAAAATGTCGCAGCTGTACGTGATGATGTCGCTCAAACTCTATTCACCTCAATTCGACAACGAGCTCAACAAATTGGTGTCTACAAATCCACTATGCAGCGAATTTTGACGAAAGATGTGTATCTTCATGCATACAAAGTTCAATTGACTCAGGAACTGAAGCCAACTGACCACGGCCAGCGAAGAGAGTTCGTTAATTGGGTATTGGAGAGACAACATGAAAATGCTGATTTTGCCGATAAAATCGTCTTCGGTGACGAGGCTCATTTCCATCTTGATGGCTTCGGCAATATACAGAATTGTCGCATTTGGGGTGTGGAAAATCCTCGAGTAATTCACAAGAAGCAAATGCATCCTCAACGTGTCACTGTGTGCTGTGCATTTTGGGCTGGAGGAATCATTGGACCTTTTTCTATGAAAATGAGGCATGTTAAACGCAAACAGTCAATGGTGTTCGGTATCGTGAAATGATAACCAGTTTTTTAGTGCCTAGAATTGAAGAAATGAATGTGAAGGGAATGTGGTTTCAACAAGACGGCGCCACATGTCATACAGCCAGAGAAACAAATTGAATTGCTGCATCAGTCATTTAAATCTTGCATTTTTGTTGGGACACCCTTCATAACAGCAGCAATGAAAAGATGCAATTTGAATAAGGTGGAGCGGCGCACAATGGATTGCACTCCAAACTGTTGTGGACTACATGTCAATTTAATCATTCACGGCATTTTTTTAACAACCACGCCCGTTGTTAGCGTGGTCCCATGGAAGTATGTATATTTAAATGAGGATGGTATTGCATTTGATTTAACGGTAGGAAAAATAAATCATTTTTCGCAATTAAGTTTAGTCCTTATATGGGAAAGATTTCTCCTACAGGACCAATTTTACAGCCTGTAAAAGCATAGTGTACCAGCGTGACAGAAACATCTCCTTTTTTAGATTTTCCAGTAACACGCCTACATTTAAATCAGCCTATTATAAAATATGTATTTCAATAAATATGGTATATTGATTTTAATTTATTAACAAATAGTAGAATTTTTCAAAAAATGCTCAAACTTATCTACCCCAATTTTTAATTTATTCTGACTATAACTATGCGACATTTTTGGGCAAAATTTCAGTCTCATAGCTCAAGCCTCGGTTTCAACTTCAAATAGACGCGTACTTCAAACAGACGCGCGAAGAGCTATAAGGATTTTTTGGACTATCAGGATGATCGTATTGTGAATTCTTGCATGGGCGCTTCCAATTGAAATAAGCGGTTTGTCAAACTTAGTAAATCCTAGTAGAGAGTATGTATTTTTCAAGTAATCGCCCGTAACCCTCTCTCTCTCTCTCTCTACATTTGCATTAAAATGGCATATGAAGTAATAGTTTACTTTATTGGAGATCTGTTGGATATTTTTTAAGTTACACTCATTACACTTGACGAAAATCGCAGATAAACACATATATTTATATATACCTACACATATGTGTATACATATTATGGATACCTTACATAATTTTATCGTCTTAAGCAACACTCCTTAATACAATAGAAGACACAAACCTAATCGAATATAGCAATATTTCTTGAATGTTTCATAAAATTAAAAGTCTGTTGTAAAATTACTTTTCTTTGTTATAATTAACATTACGGCTATGGGATTTGCACAGCATGTTAGTGTATTTTTGGCAGATAGTTAAACTGTATCTAATATTGAATGGGGTATGCAATCCGTATTGTCTCGGCTGCTCTAAAAACAGGTATGCCAAGTCACAGTGATTGAGCTAGGGAAAGTTATCCGTCACCCTAAGGCAGGCGGACAAATAGTTTCATTTACCTGTTGTGTGGATATGACATTGTGTGGTCGAACTATGGAATGCAGAATTTGTTTTAGCTCCATGCTACACATCGACAAGCTCGTACTCTCTGCTACGCACTGAAATTATGTGTGGTACGTATTGTCAACCGCAGACGGGAATTGAATATAATTTGTGAGGTGATTACTTACCCTATTAACGCCAGCGTCCAATAGTGCACTTATAACATCGTCTTTGTCAAAAATGCTGCAAGAGATGTAAATATTTAATGCAATTATTAGTGAAAACCGGTCATATGTATTTCCAATCGATTTTTTTCTTTGAACAAATTTAAATGTCATGTTTAGGCATGACTTGCTTATTTTGTTTTTTGTGGATGTACCTTTCTGATCCAATAAATCATAAAATATTATTTAATTCCAATTTTTACGACAAAATGTACGCAATTTTCTCCGAATTGCATTTCGATTGCAATTGTTAGAGGTATGCATCAAAATTAAGAATTGAATGTACAATACAAATAAGAACAAGAACGTAATTCCATGTATATATATGGACATTCTCAAAATGTCCATTCGGCAGGTCCAATTTTGTCACTTTTGCGGCGAATAACGCGTGTTATGTTATCCTGCAAGGCTTCAATAGTGTTCGGCTTGTCTACATAGACTACCGATTTGACATAACCCCTCAAGAAATAATCAAGAGGCGTTAAATCGCAAGATCTTGGGGGCCAACTCACAGCGCCAAATCGAAAGATAAGCAGCTTACCAAATTCATCCCTCAACATATTCATTGTTGCACGAGCAGTGTGGCATGTTGCACCGTCCAGATGAAACCACATATCAACCAAGTTTAACTCAGCCAATTGGCGCGTAAGTTAGCGATGTTCATGCATAAATAAATTCTCCTTATCTCTATTTGTATTATCAATAAACATAAAACACTAACGAACTCATTTTGTAAGTAATTCTCCATAGAGTAATTTCCAATAGATTATAAGAAAGTATTCAGACCCATGTTAAGTAATTTACGACTTAGAACAAGAAATTGTATTATTATAAACAATCCAAAATAAATGCTTAGAGGATAAGAAATACATTTTCTCCGTAGATCAAGAACTTATATAAACAACAAACAAAGAAATATTGTAACTACATTACTATTAAGACAAATAACTACTAATCTGAGATAAGAATTCATAAACATCCGGATTAGGGTTGAATTCGTAAATGGTTTTTTTTTGAAAATATGTGTATCATTATCATGTTTACTTTAAATATGTTTGTCTAGGAAAATAGTTTAAGATAAAATTGTAAAAATAAAATTGTAAGGCAGACAAGAATAATCAGTGTGTAACAACAATTAGTGTTGAAGAATTATTATTTAAACGCAGTCAAGAATAATCAGTGTAACAACACATAGTATTGAAGAATTATTCTTTAAACTTATTTCAAGAAAATATTATCAATAAAGAAAGGCGCATCGCGTCGAATAAAATATTTTTTTATATTCAAGAAAAGACTGTTTTCTAATTCGTACCATGGCTCGATATCGTTCGCCGTTGACGATAACGTTCAACCAGAAATGAGCCTTACCGCTGAACACAATTTTTCGATAAATCAGCGGATTTTCATTGAGCTTTTGTAAGGCCCATTCACCAAAACTTAGGCGTTGTGCCAGGTCATTCGGCTTCAATTCTTGCGTGAGTTGAATTTTATAGGCTTTCAAACCCAAATCGACGTAGTTGAATAACACATGCCCAATCGCTGGGAACGGCGACGAATTGACATTTCGCGATCGTCATTAACACTGGTCGCTACGGCTGCAATATTTTCTTCGGTACACACTCTACGTATGTCCAACAAAGTAAATTTTGTGCGCAATTTGGATATAATAGCACGATTTGTTCATTCAGCAGGTCGATTATGACGACCATAAAATGGTCGTATCAAACGAAGCACATTCGTCACAGAGCACGAATATTGATAATAAATTTCAACGATTTGCAATCGTTGCTCGTTTGTTAGTCTTTCCATGATGAAATGGCAGAGTATACTGTACACTTTTCACTTTGACAGTTAACGTTTTGACGCCATTACCAACCAGTGCTGCCAGCCTGAAAAACTTAAATCTTAAAAAATCACCCTATATACATATACATATATATATGGATAGATATAGCGGCAAAAACGATGCTGTTGTTTTTAGAAAAAAAGGATAAGCTGATGTCTTGCATATGCCGATTTGTTTGTTTCTCTGTGCTCGATGCTATATTAGTCATCACGGGCGATGACGTTATAGTAATATGCGAGATACCCATTGGCAAGACTCCTGTATACGGAAAATGTTGACATTTCTTTCGCCACTTTACCAAGCAAGCTTCCCTTTTAACCGAAAAACGAATATTGTCTCCCTCTGCCGTCTATAAAATCAATTGTTCCTACCTATATAATTTGTCATCGGTGCATTATGAGAGGCCAGATGTGCCTGTACAACAATAAAAAAAAATAAATAATAATATTAAAAGTTGTTATTATCCTCCCAAAATACTTTAAAATTTTCACGTCTTATCGTTCTTGTAGGAAGATAAGAAAACGCTTCCGTTGAGTTCGATTTTAGGCTCCGAAATATAAAAATAATTTTCAAATTTTCTGCAAGAACAATTAATTACCAACAATAGTTTTTCTGATTTGTTAGTTTTCTGATTTGTTAAGTCAAGAAATGACGTAGAATGTCATTAAATGTTATTGCCTTCTTTTCCCATCTGTAAAAACAGTGTTTTCGACCATATAAAATGTGATTAATTGATAAGTAAAAGTTAATTTGTATATGAGATGTGTTCAAAAAATAAGGTGAATCTTAAAACTTCGCGGACTACGTGCATTAGACTTTCGATTATTATTATTTTTTTTTGTTGATACACTCGTCTCGAAGATATGTTAACGGTTTTATCCATATAGCATGTTTTGTTTGTTTGTGAGAGGCATAAATAAGACAAGTGTTTTGCGTGCTCGGCGATTTTCTGCTATCGAAAAAAATGGATCAAAGAAAAACAATCTTGGGCACAGGAAAAAGTCGCAGGGGGGCCAAATCTGGTGAATATGGTGGCTGAGGCATGATAACGGTGTTGTTTTTGGTCAAATAATCTCTCGCAAGCAGGTGCATTATCATGATGCAAAAGCCATGAATTGTTTTTCCACAATTCCGGGCGTTTTTTCGTATTGCTTCACGCAAACGTATTATTTATCGTACGACCTTGTGGTAAGAACTCCTGATGCACTTCGCCATGGTAATCGAAGAAAACAGTGAGCAAAACCTTGACATTTGATCGAACTTGGCGTTTTTTTTTTTTTTTTGGTTTTGGCTCTCCTGGACTCTTTCATTGGGACGATTAGGCCTCGGTTCCGACGTCATAATCATATAACCGTGATTCGTCGCCAGTTATGACCCTTTTAAGCAAATCTGGATCATCGTTGACGTCATTCAACAATTCCTGAGCGATGCTCATGCGACATGAGCCAGCCGATATGCCGGCATTCTCAGCAACTTCTCTAATTGTGATTCGACAAAACACAAAACACTTGCCTTTTGGCACCAACATAACCAACATACCAATATAAAAAAATAATAATCGAAAGTCGAATGTACGTAGCCCGCGAAATTTGAAAATTTACCTTATTTTTTGAACACACCTCGTACTTTGATAGTGTTACGTATTTACTTTGATCACGGTAATAAAATATTTATAATTAAAAACACCTAATCTCAATGAATTTGTTTAGATGTTGTTGGTCGTAATCTGAATATGATAATGCTTAAAATGAAACACCTAGGAAAATAAAAGTTTGACTGTCTCCTATCGCGAAGATAGTGAAAATAATGTATTAGATCTTTATTCGTATTTACAGTTCTTATTTAACTATTAAGTGTAATTATAGTCAACATCTTATTTTTATTGACATCCAAATATTCTTTAGAACTAATCATTTAAAAAAAAACAAAACATTTTTAAAGTTCACGCACTATTGGAACTTCTGAGAAATATAAGAGTATACGAGTTTTTGTTTCAAATGTTTTTGTGCAGTAGCAATAGCAAAAAAATAAAAAATAAAAAATTATTTGTTTCCGGTTGTGCACTATTTTTAACTGTACTCGAGAAAATACCAAAATTTTGGGAATCAAAATACAAGTTAACGTCAGTTATATCATAATAGTGGTGTAGGGAAAATGCAATTTGAAACTGATAAATAAAAATGCACAAATTAAAGAAAATGCAAACTGAAATTGAAAAACAAGTTTCTCATTGCGAATACACAAATTGATGTTGCAAATTGCTGAATTCTTACTGAGAAAATACAACCGATATGGAGGTAGAAATGATTTGTATAGAGAGAATACCGATATGATATCGAGAAAGCGAAAATCATATTCAGCATTCAGTAAAACTATATTGATTAAATGTCAAAAACCTCAAAATTATATTAAAACTGTACTGTAAGTATATTTGGTGAAAGAACACCATGTGTGTAGTCAATCTTAAATTCATCATCACCAACTAAGGACTACCGGTGTAAGCAAGCAATCGTTACTGATTGGAAGAAGATTGTTGATAATACCAAAAATGTGATCCCTCCTGGTGACTTCAGAGTAGTACATAATTCTGGGACGCTGTACTGATGTTTGTAACATCTAGAGATATTGGCTTTATTCTATGCAACACATACACCAATTGAAAAGGAATCACTTTTTGAGTCCATATGAAAGGATGGTCTCAAAACTAGCCGACCTAAAAAAGGAGACACATAAAAGTTTTGAACATTTCTCTTTATTTTTCAACATAATCTCTTTTTACTTCGATACACTTTTGCAGCAATATTCAATAGCATCTGTTTATAGTAAGAACTGTCAAATTCCACAAAATAGCCATCAACATGGTGTCTGCCACCTTTTCATTGTTGGCAAATCTTTTAACACCGAGCCATTTTTTTAAGTTTGGAAACAGAAAATTGTCCAAGCGAGCTAAATCGGTTTTTGTGCGGCACCCATCTTGCGCACAGCTTTCTCATCTTCAAATCTTCGGTCAATGTACGATGTATAGTTTTTTTGTCTTAAAATGCCTATCACTTCAGCTAGCTCACGCATCTTCAGTCGACGATCACACATACCATTTGTGGATTTTCTTAACCATATCTGACGTTTACACCTTAACTGGTCGACCACTACAGTGTTCGCCTTGGCAGCCCGTACGGTCTCGTTTAAACTTTGCCCTGCCCAGTTTTTTGCAGTCGTAAACGGAGGAGCAGACTCCCTCAGAGTAGAATATAGCTCGGCTTTAATATTGGTTGAACTGAGACCTTTCAAATGCAAATATTGAATTACATAACGGTGACCAATTTCTCCATGTTTACAAATTCACTGAGATCGTTTATTTTTGATGGTTCAAATGAAAAGGCTAAACAACGTGGACCGTGAAACTCGACATGTATGTTTTATAAGGTTGCTACTTTTCACCAAAACTATTTTTTTTTAAACTACTGACACCATCTATACGTCAAGTCGGCTAGTTTTGGAATCGCCCTCGTAATAACGTCCGTTTATCTGTCCGTCAGACGGTACAACCATATAATATTACCATTTCCATTACCATTCTTTTTCTTTCATTGTGTAGACGGTGATAACAATATAAATTGTTATCTATTAAGCGCCGCACGATGAACACTCCTTCACCGCGAATTGATTATACAAAATTTTTGTTGTGAAACGTTTTGGCCCATTCCCAAGCGTTATGCTTCTGATAATCTTCACTAAAGATTGTGGGTCCACATATTTTCAGTAGAGTTTTCCTGCTTAAAACTTCCAGAATTGATAACCCAATTTCCTGCGCTGTACAGCAAGTCAGATAGGAGCAGTATCTGCTCCATTCGTCGAGATAAGGCTTTGCCTACAAATGATTAATTCATGGCATCTAATGTCCGCCAGCAGTACTATTCTTCTAATTGTGTGGCTAACATGTACCAAATCGAAGTTACTGTCAACTTTCACGCAAACTCCGTTTTCTTCGAAACAAATAATTTATCTTTCTCCTCGATTACAGCCAAATCTACTTTTACTGACTTCTTCCCAATGCTTGAAAAGGCCGTAGGCAGGCAGTTTCATTCATAGTCGATATAGATAAAGAAAATGTGATACGATTTTCTTACACCATCCAGAATTCGTCACATCAATCCCGATTTAGTTGTTACGAATACTTCGATCACCTTTTTGTGGGCAGCCGCGCCGCCGTAAATAATTTGTGACTGGAATTAGCAATTCCAGCAATTGTGACCAGATTTCCACAATTGTTCTTACAGAAAAACAACGCCACACCGTGTTTTCGAGAGACTTTTTTGACGTATCCGTAAGCGATTTCCCTCCCTTTTATTCCCTTATACAACTCGATTACCGCATGCACTAAAATTGACAGCAGCTTGTATGGCCACAATTTTTGATACTTTTATCATTGTACTGCGTGTCAGGAGCGTCAGGATTGGAGGCGGTCTGTACTCTGATTAAGAAATCCCGCATATCTGAACATATTTGTGAGTTTCACTTATTACCATTCTTCTCGCCGCGGCGAATCTGACCATTCTGGATCCATGATTTAGGGTATTGCTAGGCAGACTGAATTTTTAACTGGTGGAATTATAACATAGGATGGCGCACGGATCGTGCTACTATCAACTGTCAACTTTCAATGGAGATCGATATTTAAAGATCCGCCGAAGACGTATCCGTTTCAATAACATTTAGTTCCAGCAAGATGGAGCAACCGCACATATAGCTAGACCTGTTATGGCGGAGCTGTAACAAATAAAAAATCCCAAATAAATTATTATCCAAAAGCTCTACTTTCCGCTGGCTCCCAAGATCACATGACCTGACTGCACCAAACTTTTTTTATGGGGTTATGTCAAGCAAGAAGTGTACAAAACGAAACCAAGGAATTTCACCGAATTAAAGTAGTTCAATGCGATCCCGTAATAATAATAAGTTTCTGATCAGGTGTCGTATATGCGTGAATGAGCATGGGGGTTATTTACGGTCTATTATCTTCAAAACCAATTAGTTGTATAGGTAGAATAAAATTCTTTAATTATCCATTAATTTGTATTGCATTTTTTAAGATGAAACTTAGCAGGTGAGATCTTTTTTCATATTTAAAGTTCTTACTGGATAGTAAATATATTTAAAATTCAATTCGATTCACGAATTCATTATAATTAAGAAAAAAAATATTCTTTATACGGTTGGCATTATTTTAATTACTTTTTGCCATTAGATACCGTTACTTTTGGACACAATTTTGTATTTTACTGTTAATTCTTAAAGTACCCTAGCTGATAAAATGGTTTTGTGGCCAAAGACCGTGCGATTAACAAGTTATTTACATCGGTTAATATATTTAAAGATCACAATAATAGTCTAATACTTGCGAAACAATATTATTTTGAAAAGTCGTAACAACAACAAAATTTATATTCACTAAATTGCAACATGCAGTAATATTGCATAGCGTGAAAAGTGCCTACTTGACTTAAACAAACTTAAATTTAAGCAAAATAGGCCAAACCTAACTAGTCTAAATTATCATAAAAATCTAGGTCTACAGAATCATTTATGGAATATAACTTTTCCACAGACTGGTTCCCCTTTGACCATTATAAGCCACGAGTCGAAAATTTTGCGGTATTTTTTTATACATGATTATAAATTTTAACTTGTTGTAGACACGGGAATATTGTATAGGCCATTAAAACGCAAAAATGTTGTAAATATGAGTAAAACCATCGTCGTTGTTGTCTTTCTTTTGTCACCCAAAATACTACCAAAGTTAACTTGGAGTAAACTTAGGATCATTACATACTAAATCAAAAGACTTTTATATACAGCAACGATAAATAAAATGTTTTAGGTGATTTGTAAAAGTTGGTGTTAGATATTTTTTTTATTTCAAAAAAATCTTGGAAAAGTGTTTTGAAGAACTGGAAAAATATAGATCAGAAATAATTGTTATTTTTGAATGATATAATAAATATCGAAAATATAAATAATACATTTTTCAATGAAAATTATAGCTACTACGTTTAATTTAGTTATCCAGAGATGAAATATTTTTTAGTGGTGGCTGGAAATACACTTTTTGTTTTTGTAGGGTTTGCGCGCCTCCTTAATAATTATGGATATGAAAGTATTTGCAATCAACATTTTTTGTTTGTAAACTCACTCATCAAGGCATGTAAAGCAAATTTGACTTTTATAATACAACATCCAAGTAGAAATGTATTACTTTTGTATATTCTTCCCTAATTGGAGCAGAGTAGATTCTGACTGATTCAGTTGTACCTAATTAGGTCTGATTTCATTCGAAATTTGTTCTACATCTAATCCGATCCAATAGTATATAATCAGATAGGAGCTGATAATATTATATATAATATGATATTAAGACAAAGTCTGATGAATTTGTTATCGTTCAGATTAATTGTCCCCGGTGTGTGGTGGACATGATGACGATTTGGGAAAAAAGTTTTGAAATTTTAATAGCACTCCGTCGCAACTTTATTTGTTTAAAACGGTTTATGCCTGTAATATATCAAAGTATTTGCTTCGGTAGTTGTTCGAAACACGGTGACTTAATGGCAATATTTGTTGCCTCTGAGGATTAATTTTCCTTTATGCCTTCGACGCCTACCCAGCGTTTTATATATATTTCTGGACAATATCTCTAATCGTGGCTTATAACGCATGAATGGTGTGTTGAATGCGAATGATCCTACGTTTGATAATAATATAAATTTTTTTTCTTATGAAGCACATTAATTATATCTTTGCCGTTTAGTATTCTAAGATTCGGATTCCTGTTATTATGAAATTTTCGATCATTATCCTATGTATTCAACATATATACACAGTAATTGGATAATATGGAATTTAACTCTGTTGAAGTTCGGACTTTAGCTTGTAAAACTTCTCTTTTCGGACTGCCACATCTTGTCAATTATTGTTCTAAACTAATAAATAATTGAGAAAATATTTGTTTTCGTTAATTCCACCAATGCTGACCCTTTTGCCGTCCAATTTTGTGTGGTAGGAATCAAAAAAGGCCTAGTTATTCGGCCATTTCCCAAATTTTACCAAGCAGTGTAATGCAACACAAATGGCAAAAATGTAACATATTTAAGTATTAGAGGCAACAAATGTGTACAATATGGACACACTGGAATGAATGTGTGTCATTTTGATTCTCAGAATTCGATTTATCAATTGCAAGATGTGCACCAAATGTATCCAAATTATAATTATAAATATAAAAGGCTGATATATATTACATATACATATGGAACACGCTCATTGCTAAGAGGTATGTTTGGCCATTATAGTTTTATTTTATTTGCAATTGTTGGGCTTTAGGTTATGTATGAGAATTAAGACTATGATGTTATTTTTTTCTTTGTTCTATTTTATAAAATTTCGATATTTCGATTGACGTCGTCAATCATCATTAGGACAAAAATTCTAAATAAAAATAAACAACATGAAAGAAAACAGCATACAAATACCACAGTATTATTACAACAGCCAACTACGCCATCTGTTTGGTCATTGTCTACTTTTAATTCTATCCTTATGCTTCTGGATATGTCGGTAAATTTTGGTTACTCCTTCGGTATCTTCTTTTAAAATCCATCCTCTCTTCTATCGAAACGTCTACCACCTGTAACATCTTAACATTTTATACAATTTTTTTCTTGCGTCAGTATTTGTACAGTAAAGTTAGGCGTATGAGTAGAGTAGTTTTCTGTCCTATTGGTGTGTCAATAGATGACAGTATGGATTTTAATTTTGTTCTTTTCGCATCAACATAATATACCTTTTGGCACAAGTTGATATTGTCCCTACTACACGAAATTTTGCACACAACAACCGACTTTTCTCCCTTTTTTAATTTGGACTTCGTCGTACTAAATAACTCATTTTCAGTTCTACTGGACTTAATGGTAACTTGTATTTGTCATTTTTCATAAATATCCGATTATCTAACTTCAAATGCATGTCAATGTCTTTAATCTATCACCTCTCCTCTTCCGTTTGCTTTTTACTTTCGCCGGTAATGGTTTAATAGTGCTATTTGGAATGTCAATTTTCGTTAGTATATACATATGTAATTATTTTCCTGTTGTTATCATGAAGATATTTATCACTTATATTAAAAACACTGTTTATAAAGTCGGTTGCAAAATTTATAAATTTTCGGCGGTGTTTATAATAAAAGTTGATTATCCTTCCAGACGACGTCGGTTTTTGGCACCAGTTATTTTTAATTGGTTCCATTGTCTATGGATTATTGGGGTATGTGATGCAAATCGATTTGTTTTCAAATGAAAACGAAGTGCCAAAACGAACAGATCGATTTTAGCTGTGGCAGAAATCGTATCGATTTCATTTTCCAGTTGTGTTTCATTTCCACCATATTTTTTTGCAAAATACAACTCAGAGCATTTGTTTACGTTTTAAAATACAAGTGTTTGCACAACAAGAATCAAATTAACAAGTGTAAGCTGAAAAATAATTTTATAACATGGCATTTATTGTCGCAGTGTCCGCAATTTTAAGTGATGCATCAAATAAAGAAGAAAATATTAAAAGAAAAAAGTTACGCGATGCTTCCAACCCACTAGATTTGCCGGGAAAAAAGTAAACCAAATGTGTTATTCCAAGGTTTCAGTAATACATAATTGTTTATAGTTTTGTAGAATGCTTTTGCTTAAATAAAGAAGCCTTTATTTGGATATTGGATAAACTTGGGACAAGTGTTACACCATCGGCCATTCCATTAGCAATCCAGTTGGCAGCAACGCTCAGATTTTTCGCTGAAGGCTGCTTTCAACGCTCTGTGGGGAATGATGTTGCCATAGCTATGCACCGCACCACATTTTCTAAAATATTTGGACGCATGGTTGTTCCCCTGGAGCAAGTGTTGTGCCAATACTGGATAAAACTTTCCGCTGAGCCACAAGAAATGTTGAAGTCAAAAAAACATTTTTTTGATAAATACAGAATTCCTGGTTGGCTGTATAAACGGTACCCACATTACAATAATTAAACCAGGTACTCAGGAACATTTGTTTTATAATAGAAAAGGATATTACAGCATAAATGCCATGATTGTGAGTTAATTTAGATGAGTTATATATGTGTAAATTTTGTATTAATTCAATTTTTTTTTTTAGATTTGCGACTATAAAATGAATATTTTGGCCTCGAATTTGCGTGCTTTCCCCTGAAATATACAAAATAAGTCTGTGTTTTATCAGATGTTTGATATAAATAACTACATTTCAAATTTTCTTCACTTTAGTTTTAAATTGTTCGCAATTTATTATTTTTCTTCCGAATAAAGAAATGCGACTTTGCAAAATCGCCACACAAAGACTACTCGATTTAAAACAGGGACCGTAACAGTTATAAGAGAAATGATGAAAAAATCTTATTTAACCATTAACATTAACGAATTTAAATAATGGTTAAAAATAACCATTATAGTGAGATATATATTATTTTGGTCACCGTAACCAATTCAAATGAGAAATATTTTTTTTTGGTTATGAATAACTGTTATTATAGCAACCAAAAAGAATTTTTTGGTTAACAATAACCAATATCCATAGAAATTTTTTTTTTGGTTATCGCTACCTACATAAAGGGTAGGCCATAGGTATTTTTAATGTAATGGATGCCTTTCTAAGGCGTAGAGGTACGTAGGGCAAGCAATTTAAATATCTTTGGCAAAATTAAAAAACGGTCTTTTATTTTATAAATAAAAAACATTTTAACTTAAAATTATTTTTAATTCAATTCTTATCCGAGTACATATGTATATCTCGAAAAAAAAAATATTAATCAAATTAATTCTGCAATTCATTTCATTATTATTGAATGAACCAGGCAACAAAAAAGTATTTTCATTATCTTAAAGAACTAGGTTTTTTGTTTAGTTTTACGGACATAAACGATCGCAATGAATCGTCTGAAAGGTTACATCTAAGATCACTTAGTACAAGTCCCAATGCAGAAAACGCTCGCTCGACACTAACTTGAGTTGCTGGTGCGGCATGAACAATGTCTGCCAGTTGTTTGAGAAACGGGAACGTATATTTTTTTTCCTCCCAGTATTGCAGAAGGTTGGCATCGACATCAACTCTTCCCTCCCGGTAGGTGTCGATTTCGGCAAAGGTTTGAATTAACAGTGGTTTTCTATGCACGCTTGACGTTTCGTCCTCTGACGACGAGTCAACTTCCAAGCTTCTTAAAGTCCGACGAAAATAAGAGGAAGTGCTAGTATATAACGTTTCGTCAATGAACATATTACATTCTGAACATATTACATCTTCTGCCAAAGATATTTAAATTGCTTGCCCTACGTACCTCTACGCCTTAGAAAGGCATCCATTACATTAAAAATACCTATGGCCTACCCTTTATGTGGGTAGCGATAACCAAAAAAAAATTTTTCTATGGATATTGGTTATTGTTAACCAAAAAATTCTTTTTGGTTGCTATAACAGTTATTCATAACCAAAAAAAAATATTTCTCATTTGAATTGGTTACGGTGACCAAAATAATATATGTCTCACAATAATGGTTAAAAATTCCCTAATAAAGATAAAGGGAATTTTCGCGAAACCTTTTCGTCTGGAAAAAAAAAATAACAATTATTTTCCGTCCCTGATTTAAAACCGTAAATGAAAACGATAATTCGTTTTCTATCACACCTTTCTTATCCATATTTTCCATAGAACGAAATGGAAAATGAAATCGATATCGATTTCAGCTCAAACCGAAATGAAATCGATAAAAAGATGTGCATCACAACTTTCATCGTTTTTGCATCGATTTTAAATCGAAAACGTTTTGTATCACATACCTGATTAAGTAAAGATATAGCTACAGATTTAATGTCTGATTCTGTCTGCATGGTAAATTGACGTTGTCAGTAGAAAGAGTTTGATATACATAGTGTATCTCCCAAATCTGCGTTTGCATTGAAATGGTTGATAAATTGGTTTACATAGTTTTTAGCTTTAAATTGCCGGCAATAATTTTATAGTCTCAAAAGTACGATTTTGAAATATGTATGTTCAACTGTAGAAAACTTTCTTTTGAGACATCTTGTGTATGGAGTTTTCTTTGAACTTGGGAATTGTTTTATAGATAGGGATTTTAGAACACCAGCATACAACAACAAATTTCCTGTTGTGGATTTCCTGTTAGATAAATTTACTTTGGAATTGTGCAGTGAAATTTTATAATTCTTTTTTTAACTACATTGTGATCAATACTGTTGATTATACTAACAAAGTACATATTTTCTCCTACTTCCAGTGCTGGCGAAGAACCGATTCATGCACTGGCGCAATACTGAATTTTGCATATATAAAGAGAAAAAATAACATCCCAGTATTTCAATACATATCGCGATACTGCGACAGCGTTCATATGTTTGTGTAATGTTTGTCAGCATTTTACATATTTTAACAGTTGAAATCATGTAAATAGATCTAACGATGCACATACAGATATTGTTTCCTATTTGAGATTGCATATAACACTGGTCTACAAATTTGGGGGAAAAATTGATTGCAGAAACGAAGCATGTTTCTTAACTAATCTGGGTGCGCTGAATTCGAATCAGGCATAAAAATTGGGTTATCGCGGGCTACTGTAAAACAGTCAATACTAACACTACCATTTCACAATTATTAATTTGACAGAAGCGCACATTCCTACTAAATCTTCATAATAGTAGCGTTTAAGCATACCAGGTAGATCGTATGTTACTGATTCAAGCTATTTTTGCTTTGAGAGTGAGGTGAGTATTTTGTTGGAAAAGAGGATATGCTATATCAGAATCATTAAAATATGCACATTTACATTATTTTGGTTTTGCAGTCAGAAACTTGAACATACCGTGGACACCGACAATAGTTGCAATAGTTGCAGAACTATTTTATACAAGTAGCAAAAAGATCTATTTCAATTTTCAATTCCAGTATCTCGGAAAGAGTCAAGTAACCACCAAACCGATTGTTATATCTGTAGCAAAAGTTGCTGAATTCAAAATCGACAAAATATTATTAAGCGCGAATGTCCCATCGATTTCCAAACCAGTTCAACGTCCACCGAATGATCCATTACCAGTCATTCCCAGTGCTACGAACAGTGAGTCCAAAACATCTTTCACATTCAACGAAACAAAACGCAGAATTGCTAGCTTCACACATACAGCAGTGGAAACATCTTGCAGTTGGGACAAAAGTAACAATTTATAGAGATAGAAGCTTGGAATTGGCTGCATATTTTGAAAAGAAACAATCTATTCTACATATATACTGTACTGGTGTTAATGATTTATTTCAAAAAATGATGGCTCTAAGTACAATTTAAAGGTTCTTCTTTTGCATAATGGGAATGAAAAAGCATCCATACCCATTGCTCATGCCGTTAACACAAAATTACGAATCAATGTCTGAAATTTTGACATTACACAAATAAAATACAAAAACGATAATAAATGACAAATTTGTGGTGACCTTAAGGATTGTGATTTTAATTTCTTTGCACATATAGTACATGTATAACCATCGTAAATAACTGTGAATTGATTTGCTTCAGGTCATTGGTTTGTTGACTGGTATGCAATAAGGCTTCACAAAATATTGTTGTTTCCTTTGTCTATGGTCGCGCTACATGTCATCATTACGTCAGAACAGAGTGGCCAAAAATAACTGAGTATTCACCAGGAAAACAAAATATTTCAAATAACCCTTTAAACGACATTTCTTTGCCGCTGCACACAAAATTGGGTTTTTTTAAGAACTTTTAAGAACTGGACAAAGATGGTGCAGCATTTAAATATCTGTTAGCGGTTTTTCCTAAAATTACATATGCTAAAATCAAAGAAGGCATATTTGTTGGCCCTCAGATCAGGACGCTATTGAATGATGACAATTTTTCACAACATTTATTGGAGAAAGAATATACAGCCTCGAAATCTTTCAAGAGTATCGTAAACAGTTTTCTTGGAAGCAATAAGAGTGAAAACTACAGACAGATTGTTGCTGAATTATTGAAAAATTATAACGAATTAGGTGCACGAATGTCACTCAAAATGCTTTTCTATCATTCGCATTTAGAGTTTTTTTCCACAAAACCCAGGTGTGGTGAGTGAGGAACCAGGGGGGCGTGCTCAGTTCCAGTTCAAAACCTTGTTTATGAGTGTATCAGTATGCAATAACACCTTTATCTCACCTTTTCTTGACAACAGCAATTATTGTTGTGAAATGATGACCGCTCATGTGTCTTATTGACCTATGGGCGAGAGAAGAAACGATTATTAAATGTACATTAAAAGTTTTCATTGAATACCGGTTACCTGGCTATATGTTCAGCGTCCACATGCTTTGGCGAGCGTGCGTCGATAATGATTAGATGGTGACATTCCGTTGTGCTACTTAGGCTCTCCAAAGCACTCTCCATTGCCCTCACCAATGTAACCTCAACTTGCTGTCTGTTGCACGCCTGTTGCAGAACTTCGTAAATGTTGTCTATTTTGTGAAAGACCAGTAGAGCCTAATTAAGGGAGAAAAAAAAATTCACAATTTCCTTCCATTCACTAATTCAGAAATAGCTTTGTTACTTGTGAACATTGTCAAATTTTCACACGAACGCAGGTTTCAATTTTCGAGTTGATTTTAAGTCACACGCTTTGTAGTTCTTATAAGCAAGTAGTATTCATAAGCATCTACGAATAGTATTTTTACATACATGGAAACAGTTTGAGAGATATAGCGGAGTGAAAACTTATAAAGTGTTTCCACGATTTTTCGGAAGTTGAGCTTTCTTGAATTATATAATTATATATTTTGGTTGTCTCCGACAAAAAAAAAAAAAAAAAAAAAATAGTTTTACATTTCATATTTTGTGCAAAATATGCATAAATCAGCTTTATTGTAATGAATTTAATTTTTATTTGTATTAGGTACGCAACTAAGTTCTCGCTGTTTTTTTTTATGAAAATGCAGCTTCATTGTGCTTACAAATGATTTATTGAAAGTATTGCAAATCGCCAGCTACTACTTTTTCCCATCTTTCTGGCAAAGCTCGAATTCCGACACGTAAAACTGTTCATTTGTTGAGGCTATCCACGATATCGTCATGTGAGTAAAACTGCTGGCCGGCCAGACCGTGTGCGACCGAACGGAACAAGTGATAATCGGACGGCGCAATATCTGGAGAATATGGCGGATGGGGGAAGACTTCCCATTTCAACGTTTCCAGGTAGGTTTTAACGGGCTTGGCCACGTGAAATCGAGAGTTGCCAAGCTAAAGGATCACTTTTTAGTGCCTCTCCATCTTTTGTGGGCGCATTAATTGAAGTTGATACCGATCCATCACTGGGAATTGTTTGGTTTAAAAAGTTCGTCATAAATAACAACAAGCTGGTCCCACCAAATACAGAGCATAACCTTCGGGCGATGCGACGGCGCAGAAGCATGACCGGGCAGCCCTTTTTCTTTCTTTTCTTTAGATTACTGCAATGAATCCATTTTTCATCACCCATTACAATACGTAAGAAAGACCTTATTTTTTTGTCGTTGAAACAGTTATTCACAGACGAAAAAACGACGCTCAACGTCCCTTGGCTTCAACTCATAAGGAACCCAAATTCCTTGCTTTTGAATCAATCCCAACGCATGCAATCGCTTGAAAATGACTTGGCGGTAACACCTAATACTGAAGCAAGCTCTACCTGCGTTTGACACGGATCCCCATAAAGTAATGCCGTCAATTCAGTGTCACCTTCCTTCACGCGAACGGCCGTCAACATCAAAATTATCGTCTTTAAAGCGACGGAACCAATCTCGACACGTTGTTTTACTTAAAGCAGCCGCCGTTTTCTTCGATTGAAAGATATATACTTTCACATATGACGATTATTTGGCATATTCACACAACCAAAAGAATATGACGTCAAATGAAAATCACTATAGTGCCGAGGCGGTATGTTTACCATATGCTTAAGCTTGGCTGGCGCCACCTATTGGCAGAAAGTGGGAACTTAGTTGTGCAAATGTACTTTGCAATTAATAAGTAATTTTTTCCAAAAACATAAATACATAAATTAATATTAGTATTACATAAATTACAAACTCTCTATTATATTCTATATCAATTAAAATATTTTGAACATGTGGATTTCAAGTCTTATATTATTCTTTACTTTATCCTCAGCCACATCCAAAAATTAAATTTTATGTAATCCATATGATTAATATAAAATTATTTGCAACTCCTAAATAAGTAAATCCCCCGTTTTGGTAGAATTTGGCGCAAAGGAAATTGAATATCGTCAACCCGTTGAAGCAGATGTATGGATAGATAATGCCACTGGCTCACAATTTTCTCCAAACAGTAACTTTCTGTTGATTTTGAGTATTAGCATCGTTCTGAGATCTTACTTTGACAAACGCTGAATGTATACCTTGACTGAATTTAGTGCAACTACATATAAAATTGGTCATTTGTAAAGAAGTTACCAGAAAGTGCGAACCGATATTCCCCCATTTACAATCACCGGCTACGATCTGGAAAAATATTAAGCTGTATCAAGTTTTAAGAAGTTCCATAAAGATTTATAGCAGTTACCGTGTCCAACAGCCAGCTAAACAAATGGACATCGCATTTAGTCAAAAAAATACTTGGCACTTCAAAAGCTTCCTTCTTGGTGTTATATTTTTGTCATATCAATTGATCAATTCCACCAGTTGAAGGTACAGAAAATTGCAAATAATTCGGTACCGAACAATTTATACCAATTTTTTCTTTTTACAGTGGAGATTAAAACGAAGAATAAATGACGCAAAAAATTATTGGATTAGAACGGATTTATTTCAAAGAATTACTGCTCGCAAGGGACACGCAAAAAATCAGACTAATTCATTAAATAGATCAGGAAAAAATCAATAAAAACGAAATTCATTCAAAATAAATGCATTTTAATCAATATTTCAAAACTATTCAAACCATTTTTTCAACCAAAATCTATTTTATTTCATATTATGAAATTTCCAAACAGATATTTTGTGCGCTATGTAATATTAATTGTGAACGATGTTGAGGATTACTGTTATCGTTCACTGAGATATGTACATATAGGTATAACATTTATCAAAAATCAATAGATTATTTTCGTCCAATAGGTGGCTTTAGTAATAAGTATCTTACGTTGTAAAGGGTTACCATAGACAACGTACTCAAAAAGATTTCGTGCTCAAAAAACTACTCAGACAGTATTGCAATTACTTGACTTAGATTTTTTTTGACACAAAGAAAGAAAAAATACGCCATAATTTACAGTTTTTTCCACAAAGCTTGGTACTATGCTGTTTTCATGAGAGAAAAATTCCACGTGACACTACTCTCTCTTTTTTTTAACAGATTTCCAACAATGAAATTGAAACAAGTTGTTTTGTTTTTGGTCATAATATGTTTCATATGTATGCAGAATTGTAAAATATATCTTTTTCATTACTATTTCATTTCAAAAGTTTTCAAAAGTGTTATTGAACATAATATAGGGTGATTTTTTAATCGTAGTTTTTTTTTTTTAAATCGAATAAAACACTCAAATTTGCATAATATATTAACATTTGTTATTGGAATCGATAAATTGGTCTTTGTCATTTAATTTTTAAAGATAATTTCATGCAAATGTCCGTAGCACCGTCTCAAAATGTCCATTCGAAAGGTCAAATTTTTCGTCACTTTTTCGATCATTTCGGCCAGTATTTCACGTGTTATGTTATCCTGTAAGCTTCAATAGTGTTCACAGGGCCACATCGAGAGATAAGCTGCTCACCAAATTCATCCCTCAATATATCCGTTGTTTCACGAGCAGTGTGGCATGTTGCACCGCCCTGATTAAACCCCATGTCAACCAAGTTCAACTCAGTCAATTGGGGCAAAAAAAAATTGCGTATCATTGATTGATATACATAGTTCGCCGTTAACGGTAACGTTTCTTCCACGGTCGTCTTTGAAGAAAAATGGACCGATGATGCCACCAGCCCATAAACCACATTAGTCTGTCGTTTTTTCGGGATGCATCGGTAATTCATGTATGGCATGTGGCTGTTCATCACTCCAGATGCGACAGTTTTGCTTGCGTACGCATCCGTTCAGCAAGAAATGAGCCTTACCGCTGAACACAATTTTTCGATGAAACAACGGATTTTCATTGAACTTTTGTAAGGCCCATTCACCAAAAATTAGATGTTGAGGTAGGTCATTTGGCTTCAATTCTTGCGTGAGTTGAATTTTATAGGCTTTCAAACCCAAATCGACGTGTAGTTGAGTAACACATGCCCAATCGCTGAGAACGGCGACGAATTGACATTTCACGATAATCATTAACACTGGTCGCTACGGCGCAATATTTTTCTTCGGTACACACTCTACGCATGCGACTAGATGGTTTTATGTCCAACAAAGTAATTTGATGCGAAATTTGGAGATAACAGCACGAATTGTTGATTCAGCAGGTCGATTATGACGACCATAAAATGGTCGTATCAAATGATGCACATTCGTCACAGAGCACGAATTTTGATAATAAATTTCAACGATTTGCAATCGTTGCTCGTTGCTCGTCTTTCCATGGCAGAGTTACTGTACACTTTTCACTTTGACAGTTGACGTTTGGACGCCATTACCAACCAGTGCTGCCAACCTGGAAAACTTAAATCTTAAAAAAACAGGCAAAGAAAAAGTTTGGCGTTGCCACAAGAAAATTTTCCCAAATAAATAAATTTTCTTAGCGAAGCAAATAGTACTGTTTTGTTGTAGCTTCAAATTTTAGTCCTAATATAATGTGTGCTTTGAGAAATAGAAACCTAGCTTGGATTCAAAGCCCAACAGAAAACAATAACGACAATATTAGACTTAATAAAACATTTGATTCTATAGACAATAATATTCTTATAAATATTCACAGTATTGGATTGGAGCGATTGGAAATTCGTTCGTTTCCAAATAACCACAATTCGTTGTCTGCAATAACACCAGTTCTGATTTATGTAACTTTTCATCTGGTGTACCGTAGGGCTCCTTCTTAGTATTTCTACTCTTCATGCGAGACATGCGATTATGTGTTCAGAATTCTATTAGCGCTTATGCCGACGATACTCAGTTACTAACTCAAACACATTCATTGAATGACTGTTCAGACATTCGAGACACCGACATTTGTAATACACTGCCGCTCACTTGAATAAAGTGCACTTCACATATCGGTTCAGTTCTTACTTATTTGTTTCTCCTGCTTCCACACATCACTTACAAAAAATTTCAAGCCATGAAGGTATCCCGTTATTTTAATTCGATCTTTTCTTTTAAATGAGTGAAAAATGTGTTCTTCTTTTTTGGTCCATTTGAATAGCACCCGTCACGTGGTAATCAGTTTAAGTGTGAAAGTCTTTTGCAGATCATCATAAATCAGATCGGATTACAGTAATTGTGTATAATTAAATATAAAACAATAGATTTTAAGTAAAATTGGCTGAGCTAAATACTTGAGTGTCGAGAAAAGATCCAAAATTAAAATGTACAAGAAGTGTGGACTTTCTATTCATCAAATAGCCAGAAAAACGAATAGAAGTCGCAAAGTTATATCGACATATTTACGTGACACTGAAGGCTATAAAAATATATGAAAGGTCGAACAGCAAGTGCTATTACAGCTGCTGACAAGAGGGCTGACTTTTTGCTGTGTTTAATGTTTTAGTACTTAATTTATTAAAATGAAAGAAAACTTATGTTATGGGATTACAGCAAATACGTAAAATATGGTTTATAAAAGCACAACTAGTTCGTTATAACTATTATTTTGGAAAAAATCGAGCTTAGAAAAATATGTAAAGGGGGTGCTATTCAAGTGAGCGGCACTGTATTTTTGACTGGGTTTCTAGGAAAAAATTCGTAAGAATGTAGAAAACGAAATGTATTGTATTTCAGAATGGTTATGATACACTTGTACGTTAAATTATATTTCAAAACAATATCATTAGTTCTGGATTCGCAAATGAGGTTTACAGCGCACATTACAAATATTTGCTCAAAAGTCAATGAAAAATATTATATAGCTCAAAATAATACTGCACTTTTATGTAAGATACAATCTAACACACATGCCTCATATAATGTACGACATTGAAATATAAAGTGGGGCTTGTGTGTCCAACATGGACAAAATACGTTCTTGCTTTCACAGAATCCTCAGGCACGTTTATGGAATTTAGATCTGATTAAATTATTACGTATGACAATTTCTTGGATGTTCTTTTCAATACTAAAGGGTGCCCAAACGAGAACGCAAGATTTAAATTTGGCGCCATTCGAAGTGTAATTGTTTGACATTTGAACAATTGTTATTGTTTGCTGGCAGTAATAATCACAATAATGGCCTAAAAGAGTCAACTGTAAATAGATTAATGGATAAATTTGCCCAAACTGGGTCTGTTAGAGATGTTAAGACAATAACGCGCCTTCGATCAGGTCGATCGACGAAAATGTCCACCTCAATTCGACACCGAGCTCAGCAAATTGGTGTCTCCAAATCCACTATGCAGCAAATTTTGACGAAAGATTTGCATCTTTATGCATACAAAGTTCAATTGACCCAGCTGACCATGGACAGCGAAGGGAGTTCGTTAATTGGGTATTGGAGTG
The DNA here is from genome assembly GCA_019455685.1 of Philornis downsi. Taxonomy (NCBI): domain Eukaryota; kingdom Metazoa; phylum Arthropoda; class Insecta; order Diptera; family Muscidae; genus Philornis; species Philornis downsi. Next base: position 355,191 of record JAHXMU010025373.1, read on the forward strand.
ACAACATGAAAATGCTGATTTTGCCGATAAAATCATCTTCAGTGACAAGGCCCATTTCCATCCTGATGGCTTCGTCAATAGGCAGAATTGTCGCATTTGGGTTGAGGAAAATCCTCGAGTTATTCACGAGAAGCAAATGCATCCTCAACGTGTCACTGAGTGGTGTGGATTTTGGGCTGGAGGAATCATTGGTTTTTTTTTAAGAAAATGAGGCATGTCAAGCGCAAACAGTCAATGGTGTTCGGTATCGTGAAATGATAGCCAGTTTTTTCGCGCCTAGAATTGAAGGAGTGAATGTGGAGGGAATGTGGTTTCAACAAGACGGCGCCACATGTCATACAGCCAGAGAAACAATTCAATTGCTGCATCAGTCATTTAAATCTTGCGTTTTTCTTGGGACACTCTTTATATTAATATATGTTGCCTCCATTTTTTTTTGCGTTATAAAATGCAGAACACTAATGAGAATTTACAGCTACGATTTGAGCACTTTAACAGCAACATTCTACTTCGTTCATAACATAATCGATTATCAAAAATTTTTCAATAAGCCAGCTGGTATGTAATCATTCACTAATACTGTTTTTTCAAATTCTGATGCATAAAACAAAAAATATATATCTTTAATGCTGCTTTTATTTTTAAATTAAAATTAAATTAAATTAATAAAATAATAAAAAAAATCGTTTTTTACATGGTGTTTCAGCATTTGATACATTTTTTGAGGCAAAGCGGTTTGTCGGTCGAGTGCCATCAGAAAAGATTCAAAACTGTCTTCTACGTGAAAACAAATTTCGGATTTTTAAGAAGTCAACAGATAATGGATGACCAATGAAAACTACGTCGAGCGATTCAGAATAAATGAAAAAATGCCGTTACGGCGACGTCCACTTTGAAAGTCAAAGCAGCCGAGTAAGACCTTCCAATGAAGACAAAGGTCAATAATAAAAGCATGGCTTAAAAACAACAAAGCTGTGAGTTGCAATGGCCTGCCAACAAAGCTGTTTAAGACAGCTGGTAATCAGCATGCATCAAGCTATCATGTGTATTTCCAACTGTACGGAGAAATCTGTATTAAAAGTTCACAAAAGTATCAGAAAACGGCATTAAAAACAAAGTATTATGATTAAGATGGTTTTATCCTAATCCTGCATTCTTATTCTGTATTAAACACGTAATAATATTTGTTATCCTTATTATGGAATGGGAAAATACAGATGAATCGTGATACAAATTAGTAATATAGCTAATGGGACTTAAGTTTTTTCAAATGAACGCTCGGTACTCGGTATTAAGGAGAATGAAAAATTTTGTCATTACTATTGTACCCAACATTACTTGAGGCACAGGATACACTTGTTTATTGCTACTGATTGCAAAAATTGAAAAATGCAAGTGATAAACTCAACACACTTTATAATGTCGACTTATAGCTATTTTTCGATTTGGTTTAGCTATTTTTGTCTATGACTCTGTCTGCCTACACATACAGGTCTCAATTATAAACCAATTGCAGGAAAAGTTCGCACATACACCATCAAGAAAAGGAAGAACGTTATTTCAAAATTTGCTATATAGCCCAACGTATGATATAGTCCAATATTACTTGAAATATAGTTGCATTTTCACATATACCTTGTTTTGTTTTCAAAAGTAACAGTTTTTATTGAAATTTTACCATACACCAGCCGACCCGGCAAACGTTGCTTTGCCTTCAAATTTTATTTTTATTGGAAATGTTTCATGCCAATCGGTCTATTATAATAAGAAAGGCCATGGATATTTAATTTATGGTTTGTATGGGAGGTACCTCGCCCCATTGTCCAATCCCGCCCATATTTGCAGTAGCACTTAAGATATGTACACCAAACCGATGTACCAAATTTTGTTCAAATACCGTAAACAGGAGCAGAAATATTGGATATTTGATTTATGGTTTGTATGGGAGGTACCACGCCCCATTGTCCAATTCCGC
>JAHXMU010025373.1:377012-410604 GCA_019455685.1 Philornis downsi
AGATTAAGATTAAATGTAGTTAGATAATAAGAAAAACTTGTATAAAAACCGGTGCCAGTCCGGAAAATAAAGGAATTCTAATCTCAGAACACAAAACAAAACCATCGCTTAACTTTCGTTACAGAAGCCTCTATTAAAATTCTAATACTCATTGTAATACTCCTGTGCATGTAAATCATATAACGTTTATATAATATTTTCCTCATAAACATAATTTCAATAGATGCGACATCTAGGTGATGTCTCGATCCATGCTAAATTCTCTATTAAAAATGTGGACAGGAGCAAAGCTGGATGAGTGCACAGTTAGATAGGCGTTATATTGTAGCCGGCCAAGATGGACAACAAAATACATTACAAAACTAGAGTTCCTTAGAAAACCAGTACACATTTTACAGATCAAAACAAAACCTACAAGGTGTTCACTTCTGAGGCTCAACGGATAAATCATCATCGTATGAATCAAGAACTGTATACAATATATTAAATTGTTAAGTGCAATAAACCCAGTTCCACAGCGAACTGGGTGAAAGACGCTGAAGAAGTTAACCAAAACTCCATTGGCAGAACCGGGCTACCGAAACATTAGATCACACAATGGATATAAATTTATGTTCGCTGTGTTGTAAGTAACTTTACAACGTGGTATTATTTTGTTTACGTAGTCCTTTAGAAGTGATGCTTAGCACCAATATCCTTCCTCCTGTATCAGATTTAGCTGTTACTATTACCGTCATTCAATAGAATGAAATCCTGTTGTTGATAGTCGTAGTCTTTCAAAAAATTAAAAATCACACAGTATCTTTTGTAGTGTCCTATAATGCTTTGGACACAGATTCGACGATCGAATGCAGCAGTAAAATTTACTTCCTAACCCACTGTTCAATGAAAATATGTAGCCTGAAATTGATTATCTGATTGTTTTACTCGTATATCGAAATAACTTACATCATTGTGGTTTCCTTCATTTGAAACTATTTTTTTGTACATGTCTGCTATCTCCTTTGGCATTTTAGCATTTCTTTAATTTAATTCGATCCGAGTTTCTAACCCGAACGTTTACAGCTTTGTACATTAATAAATCCATCGCGCTTTGATATTTCATATTCCCCATTAGCAGTTCAAAGTTTTCCTTTCCATAATTTAGGGATTCTAGGGAATACTATAGAACATTTGCCTGTTCCAATTAAAATCTTGCAAACGCGTAGATTTTGAGGGATTTTGAATTGAGGGCATACGTCTCTTTTAAATTATATCTCGAGGAAATATTCGATTTTGGCAATATTGTTATTTTCAAAGTGTTGGTCAAGAACTCGGTGAAAGATTATTTTTCAAAACAACAATTAAGCAGCCTACATCAACTATAACTTGCCACTGTGCTATAATGATCAGTTCCACTTGCAACAACCTTCAGTCCCCTATTCCACACATAGGTTGATTTGCCTAATCTACAAGCAAGGCCATCAATAATATCAACGAAGACAAAAAAGGCTGTCCCGCAACAATCGTTCTCCTCAGACTGATTTTCATTAAACTACATTTTACGTCCGAGTGTACAGTATACATCTCCTTCTCAAAGGAATTTACAGTAAAGTATAAACGTATAAAAAAATGGTCGTGAAAATGGCAACGCCAACCTTATCTTGTTGGTTTCCATCACTGAAATCTACCTAATTTACATTCTTCCCTCATAGTATATTCGATGTTATATTTATAAACTTGTAAAATAAAATAGTAAAAAAGACACAATTTTACAAAATTGCAAATATATTACTTATATATTATATTTATTATTATGACATAAAAACATAAATTGTTCCGATTCCAGCATTGGAAAACAATACAAGAAAAGGCAATGTTCATGGATTTTTTCCTCGTAAAAAGAATTTTGTATTTAGCTTAACGTTTTCTTGTTTTACCTGGTAGTTCTATTTGGATCAAAACCATGTTTCATTCTTCAATAGTGATTGCATCTCATCATTTGTTGATACTTTCCATTGAGTTTTTTCTTTCGATCCTATTTTATACGTTGAGGGATAGAATATTTTTCCAATTCAACAATGTTTTCTACATGCACAATCATGTCCCACAAAATAATATTCGCCGCCTTGATTTAAAATTCAAAACAGGTAACATTTATTTCCTGATACTTTTCACTCCCACCACTCATGTAGAATTTTTTAATTCTGACAAAATCTTGGAGTAATTCCAGCCAATGAGGTTATCGTTAAACAAAAACTAAAATAAGATTGTTTTCAACTATGAGTCTGATTTAAAAGTATATGAGGCCCTTCAGCGTAGGTTCTTTTCGAATATTTTATTAAACGGGGAATTTTTTAGTAGTAAAATTATAATTTTGCAAGGACCAAAAAATCTTCATTAAGTTAAACCAGATTTAATTTTTTCAGATTTATTTTATAGCTTTAAAATACTATCTTCGTAGACAATATACCAATGTTTTTTCCAATCACGTAAGCATTCTAATCGCCTTACGGTATGGTCTTCAGAGAGCAATACGGTTCATCTTGAATCTATAAATTAAATCAAAATGGTGTCTCCGTAGCGGTCTTTGGAGTTTAGATAATAGTCAGAAATCACATAGCTTTAAATCGGAAGAATATAATTTATATAACTATAATTGCAAATAACTACATAATTTATATAATTGCGGAGCGATCTTGGTTAAATTTTTGGTGAACAATATAAATCCGGCCTCTATTTTTGCAAACAGCTTGACGCTTTTGTGCTATGTTTTCAGTCTTACATCAGTTTTCAGTCTTACACAATATTTCGGTTGTTTCTGGACCATAATAATAACCAACGAAATTTGGAATGAGTGAAAATTAACGGTTCATTAATTAAATTCGGTCTTTAAGGTATGTAATTGCAAAGTACAGTATAGAAACATCGTATTTATTTACGATGCGCAATCATCGAAATTGATTGTTTATTCGTCTAACGTTGTCGGTGAAGAAGGGCCGATAACAGGCCTTAACTTGACTATTGCTGCTAGGAAGAGATTCGCGCATTGGAGAGGACATCGGTAAGATTGAAACAGTTTTTGGAATAAATCCAAGCCGGACTCCAATTATTCTAACAATAGTTAATTTCTTCATTGCAGACGATTTGTAGTCGGACATACGAAGTAAATTGTGATGTCTACACACACAATGTCTGCAGACATTCTCTGAAAAATGTGTTCATGCCGTAGACAATTTGGACTATATTTTTATTATTATTATTATTCGAAACCGACGGTCAACGTTTTAATTTTTTTCATTGAAAATGTATTCGCAAGTAAAACCCTATAATTGAGCATATTCTGCGAGTGAAGGCGTATAAATTTATATTTATAATTTAAGAAAAAGGACTAATTTTACCAAAGATCGCTTATTGATACCTCTTTGTGTCTGAGTGTTGACTTATCAGTACCATAACATAATTTTGTGATTCGACCTAATCCAATCAGTGAATTAGATTTGCATCTCGGACAACAACCGAGAAAACGAATATATACATGCTGTTTTGCTTGCCAAATGTAAATCTAGTGAAGTCGGCCATTTGTTTTTGAAACCCGTGACTGCAGCTTCTCAAATACCACCCAGACGGGATTCTAGGGAGAACTAAATGGAAAGTCAAGATACAAAGGAGAATTTGAAAATATGTCTTCGGGATGAGACAAGAAAATTGCAGATTAATGTAACTGGAGATAATAGATTCTTTCGAAGTAGAAAACCCTAAAGCATCAGACAATCCGTGATCTTTGAACATTGTTACGTTTACATTTTCTCTATTTCGTTGGATGAGAGAATATATCCTGGATGAAAAATATAGTTCAAGCTGATCTCCCCGGTATTATTCTACATGTATATAGTTTCCAAAATTGAACATTTCGCAAGCACTCCAGTAAATCATTTAGATTCACGTTGGGTCGATTTGCCAATACTAAGGGTATACAATATAACAAATTGAAGAGGAGAATCTTCAATAGTTTGTTTACTGGAGTACGAGGTGTCCGTCGGGAAGGTATACTACTTTGTTTGTTTATAATTTTTGATTACATGAAAGAGAATGGATCCTATATTGATAAATGCTATATATAATGTCGGCAGATATGTATAGAATACAATATCAGATAAAAGTCCGCCTCTGTTAGCTTCACAAATGCGAGCATATTTTTCATTACATTCTCACACATTTCATTAATTTCATCACGAATATTTTGTTTGAGTTGCTCAAGCGTTTCTAGTTTGTTTGCAGAGCAGTCAAATCAGGCGACCGTGGAGGTCAATCAACATCACCATTTCTTGAAATGACTTGTTGTGGAAAGAGGTCTCGCAGTAATTCCATTGCAATCCTGGCTGTATGCGATGTGACACCGTCTTGTTGATACCACATGTTAACCAAGCCTAAAGCATGCAGTTGTGGGCGTTAACAAGTTTGCAATCATATCACGATATCGCTCCCCATTGACAGTTACCGTTACGCCGTATTCAGTTTCAAAGAAGTAAGGTTCAATCATTCCTTTTGACCAAATTGCACACCAGATTGTGACTTTTAATGGATGCAAAGGTGACTGATGAGTAATTTGAGGGGTTTTTGTTTCTATTCTGTTTATTCACATATCAATTCAAATGAAAATGTGCCTCGTCACTCATTATGATTTTTTCATGAAAATCGGGGTAGTCATGAGTGAGCTGTAATATCCTATTGTCATATGTACGGCGGCGTAAATGGTATTGAGAAAGCAGCTCTAGTGTCAACTGAATCTTAAATGGAAACAAATGCAAATCCTTGTACAAAATTGTGGCCAAAGTTGTTCTTTGAAGAATTGTTTTGAACACTTCTTTAAGTAGCAGTAATGTTTTCAGGCGATCTTGCAGTACATTGTGGTCCATGCTTGGCCCTATCAGCTACAGACCCTCTTTTTTCGAAATCTTTCACTACACGATAAAGATTTCACTTAACTTTCTCATCGTTACAGTAATCGATGATTGATTTTGATAAAATGTTTTAACGATTAAAACACGTTGGTTTATCGAATATTTTTTCATAATAAATTTGTCACGTCTCTACATCACGACTTCCAAACATGAAATATCAAGACTAATGTTTACCAATATGGCGGCAAAGAAAAGTAGTATACCTTCCCGACAAACACCCTGTATTAGCACTTCACACTATCGCACATTTCACGCAGGTAATGACTTACGGTTACTGACTATCATATGGCTAACTATTTTCGGTTCATAACATTCTCGGGCTAACTAAAACTAAACCAATCAAAGACAATCAGCTGTCTTTTTTGTTGATATTTTTAAATATTTGCACTTGACTAAAACAGATGTATTCACATTTTGCCCAGACGATGGTGTTTAACGCAGTTGTCGTTATTTATTGCATTAATATGTATATCTCTTTTTATATCTTTTCATATTTTTATGCGAATGAATTTCTAATTTAAATTTGTATAACAGAAATGAATTTATTGAATTTTATATACTTAGTAGCTATTACTTGTACAAGTATATAACAGTTAAATCACTTAACTAGCTGGCAACTATTCTAAATAGTAATTTCGAAGTTAAACTGTCATTTTTTTCTAAAACAAAAAGACGATAGTCTTCGTGGTTGGCCTCGTCTTCTTTTTCTGCTGAGTCATCTTCACGACCACATCGTCAGTTAAGCCACTACTGAGAATATTCAATAAAACTATGTAAGTTTTTGAAATCGAATTGAAACTCTTTTATTTCCCTCACCCTCAAAAGTATATTTCCCGGCATCGATTTACAGAGTCAAAATTTCTTGACTTTCTACTACTTTCTTCTGGTCTTTCGAAGCCACCCTTGATTTATTCCTATGCAATAAGTGCATATGTATTATTCGCAACTTAAAGATTTTATCTTGGTTATGAGTACATGGCATGATACATGCAAATAATGTTTTAACTGCAGTCTACTTAATACCATTAAAAAAAAGGCTATGCAATCCACAAATATTCCCAGTAAATAGCATCTCATTGAGTATACATAAAATATTCTACCTGGCAACATATTATGCCACAGTGACATTTGCAAAAAAAAAAAAACGTAAAAGAAAGTACGCAATTATCGTGGAACCTAAAACGTGAAACTGTAAAATTTATCACAGATTCGAGGACAGCTTTCGTGTTTTCCTTACGTTCAGCGTCACTACACTGAGACAGCAGTTTGTAAAAAAATGTTGGAGTTAACCAAGTCGATAAATGTAATACGGTCTGTTAAATCTCTTTCCTGGTAAAAATATTCAAAATTTTTGTTGAATATCAACAAATCATTGATAAACCTATCAGCTACTTAGCACCAAAATAGGCCCAACAACGAGAAATATACTAAGTTGTCCTCAAACTCCACCAATTTTTCGGAGTAAGATGTATTACTATCGGTCGATGCAAATGCAGGGAGCAGTTAATTTCATCAACATTAAACGTCAACCACATAATCAGAAAAAAAGGGAAAGAGGCAGTGTGTCCAATATACATGACAAGCAGGGATTTGGAAGCTCTACTGATTTAGTACTAACTGCATAAAGCGCTCAACTTCAGTGCGCAACGAAAATATTCTGCAAAAGTTGATACATTTTCACTGCCTATGCCGATTACATTTTATGCGAAGACGAGAGAAAAAGGAAATATCAAAATATAGTGTTTTTGTTTGCGTACAAGAAACAATAAATATGCTCCAACCTGTATACTAGTGATGCAACATTTGATTATTTGCATAATATTCGCACTAATGATGCATATTATGCATCTCTAATTTGTGATGAAGTTTCGAATCGAAAAACGCAGCGGCTGTTTTTGTGTATAAATGATTAATGTAAACAAATAACGAGAGGTCTAGTCAATAGTTGAAAGTTCATCTCAGTTAATGTTTCATTTTATATTTTTATGTTGCGGCTTACTCCTAGCCCTGAAATAATTGGAAAGTTTGTTGATCATTCTTACGTCAATAACATAAATGCGTTAATTTATAATAACGAACTTTGTCTGGATTTCTAATTATAATTCCACCGTATCAATCTCAAAAGCAGATTTATTTTGCCATACAGTCTTTTAAGTCATGCCTAATATTATCTAAACACCCCCAACATTTTCGTTTCATTTAAATGATATCTTTATAGTAGCCTTAATAGATAAAATTATCGATGTTATTTCATACAATTTTGTATTTCACATCCGAAAACACTATAATCCGCATAATTCTCTTTTAAAACTTCTTTCTTTTTACAATAAACACTTCATTAAGTTACAAGAAGAAAATAAGACTATATTGTAATTAGTAAAACATACTGGTATACTGGTATCAAAATGGGTGATGGATTCATATTTGAATCAGATGACTTCACCACTTTCTGCCACGATTGTGACAGTACCCTTGATTCTCTACTTGAGGTCACCCTTTAAGATCTTGATAATCGATGGTATAACGCTCAGGAATCTTACAAAAGACTGTGTTTAAGCAAGCACGAAAAAATAACAATGGATTTGAAGCAATCTGCAAGAGGAAAATTTTCGTCGTGTACCAAATCATACCACACAATCAATTATTCGCCAGTTCATAGTATTTCTCGAGAGGCATTGACATCTCTCCAAAACCCGGAAAATACGTTCGGTTGTATACAAGTTCCCCCGTGTGATGCCGAAATATTTTATGGAGGCTATGAAGACTGGCCTTCCTTTCGAGATATGTTCATGTTGAATACCCCAAATTGTCCAATGTACACAAATTTTATCACTTGCGCTTGAAGGTCAGACGCCAGAGGCTAGGGGAATAATGAGAAAGTATAAATTATGTGGAGAAAATTTCTCATTGGCATGGAAAGCTTTAAAATCCCGATACGAGAACAAAAGAGTTCTCGTTGACAATCAGTTGCAAATATTACTCAATTTAAAGGCCGCTACGACCGAAAGTAGCGAAGGTCTTCAAGAAATCCAGAGCACAAGCAATGACTGTCTAGCAGCATTGAAAGCACAAAATGTTAGTATTTCTGATTGGGATTCCATATTAGTATATTTGTGTTCGAAAAAGCTTCCTCACGAAACACTTTCACTGTGGAAACAATCATTGAAATTGCATCGAGACTTGCCAACATGGACCGCAATGAACAACTTTTTATCCAATCGGTATAAGGTAGAGAAGCGTCTCGACAATATTCATGGAACAAAATTTGGCCAGAAGCAGAAAGTTGCTGTGGACGCAAATTCTTTTAACACAGAAATCCCCGCTACAAATAACCCATGTAAATTTTATAATATGAATCACCCTCTCAAAAAACTCAAAAACTGTTCAAAATTTAAAAGTCTGAATCCTAAATTACGATATGAATTCGCTTCGAAAAATCAAATTTGCTTAAATTGTCTCTCATACAGCCATTATAAGAAAGACTGTAAAGGTAAACACCTTTGCACTCATTGCAAAAAGCGACCACCACTCACTCTTACATTTCTTCGACTCCAATTCTCTCCCGAAAATTAACCAATTGAACAATCCAAATGTGAGCAGCTCGAATCAAATCTCTAGCTCTACACGAGCCATGTACAATCTACAGGCTCAAACATCGTCTCATTTTTCTTCCCATGAAAATTACTCATCTCGTGAGAACACATTACTTCCAACGGAACTTACATTGTTCTCGGCGAAACACGATCAATACATTAAAATACAGGCTATTGTGGTTCCGAAAATATGCCGACTACTGCCAACTTTTTCTCTTCCAAAAACGGATTTTTCTCTACAAGAACTTCAAAAACTAGATTTAGCCGATCCAGATTATGTTGATTTGTTAATAGGAAGCAAAGTAATGCCCCGTAATTTGCTTAACGGCGTCCACAAAATTTGCAATTCACTTATTGCACAAGCCACCATTTTTGGATGGATCATAAGTGGTCCGGTGACTCCTCCAATTCTATCATCATTTCACATCCAAGCATTTGAAGTTTCCGAAGATCCGATTGGCAGACAGCTGCCGCAATTTTGAGAACAGGAAGAAATTCCTTCTCATCCCCAAACCTCTCCCGATAACCAATATTGTGAATCTCTATTCGAAAAAACAACTTATTGCAATGCAGATGGCCGATACGTTGTCAAGTTGCCATTTAAAACTTGCTGGCAGCAAGATTTACAATTGGGCCCATCTAGATCCCAAGCTCTGGTACAATATTTGCTATGCAGCCCAATTAAGGATTTTGTATTGAAAACATTAACATTTGGGGTAAATTGTGCGGGGTTCCCAAATCATACTTGCCGAGGCGTACGTGGATGATATTTTATCCGAAAGCAATGACGTATTATCTTGCATTGAAGCTATGAAGCAGCTTATGGCAATGCTGCACTCGGCTGGATTTCCGTTGAAGAAAATTACTTCAAACTGTGTCGATATTTTGAAGTCGATTCCCGAAAATCCCATCTTAGACTTCAAATTTTTAAAATGTTATGAAACCAGCGACACGAAGACTCTCGGCATGCAATGGAATGCTTTAGCCGAATAATTCTCATACAATATAGAACCACTTCAGCGAACGTGCTCAATCCCCAAAAGAAAAATATTGTCTATTATCTCCAAACTTTTCGATCCTGCGGGATGGCTTTCTCCCATCGTAGTCCAAGAAAAGATTTTCTACCAACAGCTTTGGATTGAAGGCTTCAAATGGGACGAATATGTTAATTCAGACACTTTATCGAAATGGAACAGGTTTGTAATGGCCCTAGCAGATATATCCAAAATAAGAATTCCACGCTGGGTTCACTTTGCACCTCATTGTTCTGCCCAAATACATACTTTTTGCGACGCACGTCTTAAACTCAGTAGATTTGTTTTGCTTTCTAGATTAATCAAGAAAATACTTCCCGCACTGCTCACAAACTATGTACTGTGTGATTCATCTATAGAACTCGGAGGGCTGAGAAAGCCCCATCAACGTGAAAAACATATGTCGCGAATCGTACTGCCGAAATTATACGAAACGTACGAAATAACGCATGGCGACACGTTCGATCTGACGACAACCCCGCAGACCACGGCTCCAGAGGTTGCAGTCCCGAAGATCTAAATAACAATCCCTTATGGTGGCATGGTTCAAATTGGCTTATAAATCGTCCAGAAGATTGGCCCCAAACCCCAATTGAGAGTGTTGGTCTGCCTGAATTTAGAAAAGTTGAAGTATTTCACACATGCGAAGATGATGAGGATGTGCTTCATATATTTTCTTCATGGGACAGAGCCATAAGAGTTATGGCTTACGCCTTTACGTTTATTTCAATAGTATCTAAACATCCACAAACTTTGAATTCTCCAATAATCTCAATCGCGGAATTTGTCAACATTAAACATCGACTCATCGCATTGACACAGAAAAGATACTATACCCGAGAATATAATCATCTCCTTAAATCATTACCCTGCAGCACAAAAAGCACCCTCTTCCCTTTAAATCCATTTCTATACAACAGAGGAGAAGAATAGTAAACTCTTATCTTTAATTAACGCTGTCTCATAATAATCCCTATCAAATCCAGATATTGTGAATTATTTGTTTCATTCACACAAAAGTCTTTGATGCACGCTGAACACAATTTGATGTTACGAACTATTCGAGAAGAAAACTACATAGTAAGATTACGTTCAGCAATAACAAAATGTATTCGAGGCTGCAAAACGTGTATTTTTTACAAACGTAAAATGCAATCGTAGTTCATGGCAGTACTTCCACAAGATCAAAGCACATTTTTACTTCCCTTTTCAATCACGGGTTTGGATTTTGCTGGTCCCTTCTTAATTAAAACATCTATAGTTCGGCAATCTGGATATCACAAAGGTTACGTATCTGTCTTTGTTTGCTTTAGCATGAAAGCTATACACCTGGAATCATGCTCTAGTTTAACAGCAGAATCGTTTCGTGCTGCCTTTACTCGGTTCACTGGACGTCGTGGGCTTCCACGAAAAGTTATGTCAGATAATGGAACAAATTTCGTTGGTGCTGAACGCACTGTTAGGCAAGAATTTTCTGTCTCTCGTATCCGAGGACATTGGATCCAAATATGCTTCACATGGGTTTCAATAGTCGTTTATACCCCCAAATGCACCACATATGGGAGGGTTGTGGGAAGCTGGGGTTAAGTCCTTTAAGATGCATTTTAAAAAGATAGCTCAAAACTTCAAATATACTTTTGAAGAATTTACTATTCTTTTAGTGCGTATAGATGCTGTTTTGAACTCCCGGGCTTTATGCCCCCATGACAGATGATTCCCACGAGCTACTCGTTTTAACCCGGCCATTTTTTACGCGGGACTCCTTTGGTTGCCATTCCCGAAGTTGTATCGGACAATTTAACATTAATAGAAGGGGGAACTCAAGTTAATCCAACATATATTCGCTCGTTGATGGAAAGACGAATATTTAAAAGAACTTTAAAGAAGATATAAATGGCAACAACGAAATGACAATGTGCACGTTGGGCAAATGGTGATTATTAAAGACGATCTTCTTCCTCCGTGCGAATGGAGGCTTGGACGCAACCGAGATGTCTACAAAGGTGGCGATGGACTTGTCCGGGTAGAGAAAATACGTACCGAAGGCGGTATTATAACTAGACCTATAGCCAATCTTTGTCTTCTTCCCGTCAATCAGAGAGCCACAGCAATTTTATTTCGAATACACAACCTAAAGCTTATCATTAAAATCAACATTTCCCTCTAATCTATTCCACTTTTAAACGCTGACTCTATTTCTTGGCATCGGAAAACAATTGCAGATTAATATTCCCTATTGCCAAGCCATACTAATTTTACTTTTTTCACAGGGCTCCAAAGGATCCAAATATTCATAAATGCCAAGTGTGCGAAAGTTTCCATTCCTCGCGCTGTTGTAGAAAATTTCTTGCCATGACGATTGAAGCGCGGCGACGGTCTGTTCGACGTTTTGGATATTGCACAAATTCCTAGCTCGATTTCACAAAACAAGAGATTGTATCTCTGTACGTGTTCGTCAACGCTGTGGTGATGAGCACCACACGTTACTTCACCTGTCATGCACACAATGCACGACAACAGCGGGGGCGGAGAAAGCAGTCTATAAAGAGGCGAGTGGAAGAGAAAAAGAACAATAAGCCTGATAACGGTTCATCGACTAAAACGAGGAAAATGTTGAAAACTGAAATAATTAGTTGGCCTAATAGGCCAATTTTTTATCTTTTCATATTTTTATGCGAATGAATTTCTAATTTAAATTTGTATAACGGAAATGAATTTATTGAATTTTATATATTTGGCGGCTATTGTACAAGTGTATAACAGTTAAATCACTTAACTAGCTGGCAACTATTCTAAATAGTAATTTCGAAGTTAAACTGTCATTTTTTTCCAAAACAAAAAGACGATAGTTTTCGTGGTTGCTGACAACTTGACCTCGTCCTCTTTTTTTCCTAAGTCATCTTCACGACCACATCGTCAGTTAAGCCACTACTGAGAATATTCAATAAAACTATGTAAGTTTTTGAAATCGAATTGAAACTCTTTTATTTCCCTCACCCTCAAAAGTATATTTCCCGGCATCGATTTACCATCATACCATTACCATCATAAAAGAAAAAGCAAATACTTTCTTTCAGATGGATTACATTTTTTTACAAAACAGCGAGTGAAAACGATAGCACAAGCCAAAAAATATTCTAGCTGTACGCTACTTGCACGCAGCCAATTTACTCGTATTTACATTTTTATACTTTCATCCGAAGGGATAAAGATATATATCACGTTATACGGGCAAAAATGTAACATTTGCTTAGAATTCGAAGTATCTTTCAGGTGTTTCAATAACTGACTCGATTTTAGCTAAGGCCCCAAAATAAGACACTTTTCAGCTTAGCTGAATTTCACAAGCCTATCAGCTAACAAAAACTGAAAGCTTTTGCTTTTAAAGTAAACACTCCAAATGTGAACAGCCAAAATGTTAAATAGGCGAACAAATTGACGAAAAAAATGCTCTCAAATTAAAGAAAAGCAAAAGTCAGCTAAAGTTGGTTGTTGACTACGTACAGCTAATGGAAATTTATACCTGATCAAAACAGTAATAAAAAAAAACTATAGCTGCTTAAATTGGCAGGCAAAAAAATCTATAGCTGAATAATGAGACAGCTGATAAAATTTATTGAACTGTATACTTTACCAATCTACATACATAAATACTGCGCCGCTTAATTGAGAATAAGGGACTTTTTGATATTTATTCTTTTAGAGACAAAAAGGGTGAAAGATGATACTTTTAAGTATACCAAACGGTTAGAGCTAGAATCATAAAACTTGGTGAGTCCATTCTGTTTGCGTGATAGAAATGGAATTTTGTAAAGTTAGTTTTTCAGGAAGTAAAATAGGGAGAAATGTGTACAAACAAGCTGAAGAGGATAAATTTATAAAATTAGTGGAGTACGTGTACATTATTTACAAGTTTATGTATGTGATATGCTTTACATTCGTCCGCAGAATGCCCTAATCCAACTTTTAATATTTAACTTTCATCCAGTGTCGTTAATGGTGAAAGCGTTTATTGTTTCAAATTAATTGTGTAAATGTAAGGAGGTAAGGAGGATACCTGAACCCATGTGATGATTTTGCCCACTTCTTCCTCTGTCTTCTTCTCTGCTTCTTGTGTTATTACAACTGGTAAATTTTTGAGTTTTGAATCGAATTATAGTGTCCAGCATCTCTCATACACATGGTTAATGTAGCCGATGTACTTTTACGTTCGTATTTATGATATTAGTCACATTTGGCACAGGATAATGATGCCAATTATATTATTTTGTAATCCTCCACAACATTGTAGAAAAATCGACCAAATCACCTCGCCTAACCCATATATTCTTGCATCCATGTATTTCAACCGGTTGTACCAAATTCCAAATACTTATTTCCACGTGCCGAAATTAATCTTTCCACTGCAATCACATTGTCGGGTAAAATGTGGAAAACTCGACGAAATAATCACATTCTGTCTGGTACATCCTGTTCCTAGATTCATATCTCCCATTCAATTGCAATATATTCGGTATAATTGAGCACTCATCTAGCATTTAAAATACTAGCACTTAGTACTTACAGTTCCACACATAAAACTTACCGATTATTCCGAAATCCACATTTCCCAAACGGAGAACTTCGGAAAGTTCCTATTTTGTTCTTTCATTGTGCTTTGATTCAGAGTGACTTTTAATAAGAATCTATCAATTATCTTTTCAGCAACGCAAAAGGACGTTGGACGAAATTATATATAGGCCAGTTCGCCTGACTGAAATTTCCATATTGGTTGTACTTTCAGCCGAAGAAATGACAGTATGCATCTGTAGTATTTCAATAATACACAAATTCTAAAATACCAAACGGGTACAAATTTCAGGTCTTCTTTATTTCAAGTTTCAGTCAACATGAAAAATTTGGAAACAATTCATGAACTTAAATGAAAAACATAACTGATTATTATGAACGAATGCTACAGTAAAATGTAGTCGCCACAAGTCCTTTGATGCGGCAGAAATGCAAAACCCAGAAGGAACCCATTTAAGCAGCGAGCGTCTTTTGCTTGCATGACTTTTTCAGAGGATTGAGCAAAATCCGTTTATCTGGCTGCCAGGCTGGCTGGTTGCCTGCCTGATAGACACGATGATTGCCGTAAACCTTTATTGAACTTCTTAAATTTTCAGTTTCCAATCAAGAGTCGTCTGCCCATAAAATTGACCGATATTACTAGATTTTTACTAGTTACATTATTTATAATTCCTTACAATATGGGAGTAAAATCGATCGAATTATCATAGCTCTTCTGCTACCTTCCATTACAATGACCTTCCAACTTTGAGCAAATTTGCTTCATGTCACTCGCTTGTTAAACTAAGCTCTGAGAATAAAAATTGGTGACATTGCCCCAATTATTCTGGTACCTCCAATATAAATAGATCGATTTATTAAAATTTGATTTTTCGCTGTAATCCTGATATTATATAAATTCTAGAAAGTGAAAAAACAAACAAACAAATCACCTAATCTAACTTGTATGCCCCTATTCAGGAGATTAAGGCCGAAATTTATTCACAGTTCTACAGAAAAAAATAACTGCAAATGACTTCCAAACGGGTTAGATTAGTATATTATCCACACATTTCATATAACTTCACTAAAATTCTGTTTCTAACTGCGGCCATCTGCACTAAAATTGGGCAAAATCGAGAAAATTTAACAGTGAGCAAAAGTAGGATGAATTATCCCAATTTCGTAAATGACTTTATGCTCCAAAAAGACGGAGTATTAAATTTTACTCTAATGATTCTAAATTATAGGAATTGAACCAACCACTTTGTATTGGAGATAACAGAGTGGGCGCGGTTAGCACACACGGTCCTCAACTGAAGCGTAGAAAACAATTACAGTATGCAAAATTTTAGTAAATTGGTATAAACATTTAAAAAAATATTACAAAATTGATATCATAGGGATCAATGGCATTTGCATGGGATCACCTGAAACTATATCTGTGTCAACAGTTGTAAGCTATCTAAAATATAGTAAATGACAATATTTAGAAGTTTAAATTAATAGGCAAAAAGCTACTTTGTCGGATCAACCATTTCGTGTGGGAAGTGCAAGAGGAATTGATTCGCTTGCGCAGAAAACAACCACTTTCTTTAGCGATGAAGCTTTTTTCTCACTCGATGGTTACGTCAACAAGCAAATGATTGTGGAAAAGCCATTACACCCGGAAAAAGTGACTGTTTGGTGCGTATTTTGGTCTATAGGTGTCATTGGGTCGTATTTTTCGAAAATGGCGCTGGAAGAAACACAAAGGATCCACTGCTGTAATCACTCCAGAGGCGGTCTTCAAAATGACATTGTATTTCGTATATAATGGCAAAGTCGAAGCATTATAATCAAATAAAAGTTTTATCGAAATCATAGATTTTTGTGTGTGTTTTTTAACTTTGCTTTTGAAGCCGAATATGGACACCTGCCCTCAAAGGATGAGGCTGTGCATCATTTGAGGTGTAAGAATGTAACGAGTGCTTAAAATACCAAGTAAAAAGTATCCATGACTTTTTAACTTCAATTTTTGTTCATTATTTTGATTGGAAGATAGCATTCTGTTATCTTCCATACAAATGATCGATTTTAACCCATATATTATTGGGGCAATATCTTTTAATTAGTTCCATTCAATTTAATAAAACATACTGTACGTTCAATGTTTGCAAAAATTGAGATTTCAGAATGAATTTAATGCGTACCATACGAACGCTTCTGATATCTCTCATACAAATTGGCCGATAATCCGAAATTCGATTTGGCTCTGCAGTTTTTTATTAGTACGCATATTATTAACTTGAATTTTTGTCCGCTACATTGATTTACAATTTTTTTACAGTTTGAGAAAGACCGACCAAGTAACCAGCTCCATAAGTTCTTGTGTTCATATCTTTTAAACAGTTGTAATAAATTAAATTTTCATCATGCATTTGATAAACTAAGCTGTGGGATTAAAAATAGAGAGTATTGTTAACCATTTACTGGTACCTCTAATACGAATTGACTGCCACTTTTTAGATTTCTGTCAGTGTATTGCTTGGTATTGGTATTGATAAAATTCAAGAAAAACCGGCGTGTAACAACATAGTCTGTGGCAGTTTTCATACAAATTGCTTAAATTATCCCATAAATATCTGCAATAAATTAACATCTATTTGAAATAATTTTGCTAACAATGAGAATGGACTACATTGTCACGGATATTGGCGTACCAAAAATACAAGTATTCTGATTTGGCAAATAAATTTCTGAACGAAGGACTTTAATTTTTAATTCAGTACACTTTTGCACTAACGGGCAAAGACTTTTAGTGAAAGTATACGTAAGCCAGTACATCTGATTGAAATTTCTGCACTATGATGGCTCTCTTATCAACTTTTATACAGGAGGTATAAAAGCAATGTTGTTTTGCATGGGAAACAAGCGGAGGGATAGTCTTTCATATGGAGCTTAAGTACGGCTTTTGACATAAAGAATTGTATACACATCTCATGCTACTTCAGCTTAAATGTATGTCTTAAATAATGCTCAGAAACAATTATATCTTTTGTTGAAAAAATCATTTCTTCAATTGTTAGTTGAGATTTTTACTGTATTTCGATCCGAAAATAATTATTTTTTATATTTATTATATCACACAGAAATAACAATTATTTTTCATATAAAATTTTCCTGTTCTAAAATGACGCTTATTCAAAACTTTTTGAAATAAAAATCAGTCAATACATTTGTCAAACTCAAATAGAAAATAAAACTCAGTCTAAGAGTTTTACTTTTACAATTTTCTATAAAATCAAATCACCTATTTCGTGGCCATAATTAAAGTCCTTTTGCTTCAGTAAATACGCATTCTAAGTTTGTTCCAACTTGACTACGGTAGTATTGTAGCTAATGAGAAAGAGAGAAAGAGAGATAGAGAGAGAGAGAGAGAGCAGGACAACTACGACAATGATTTGGTCCATATTTACACTGTGCGACAGAAAACCAATTTTTTATATTTCACTGAACGCTTATGGTGATTCTCATAGCTGACTATAAATAAGTTGGAATCCGATTACGGAAAATTTTCACATTGATAAATAGAAAAAAAGTATTTTTATATTCTGAGAAGTTAAAATATATGTTCTTATGCCCTGTAGAAGGGGAGCAAAACAATTTGGAATCGAGCCGCAATTATTGTCTATGAAAAAAAAATTCGGCGTAAACCATATAAAAACATTGGCCCGGTTCGTGGTGGTCAGGTATATACAACATTTCAATGTGATTTCCAATTTTTGCAGTTATGTGCTTTGGTGCAAAAGAAATTGTTTCCAAAAGAATTCATAGCAATTAGTGCCGACCATGTCTTTATACTGCAAATATTTTAACAAAGTTGGGCCTTGAGTTAAGTCTTTTGAAGTTAGAACTTGCGTATAGTTAAATCTGGTGTATCTGTTCTACAAATAACTTTGGATTTGATAATATTTAGAAAAGATATGGACTTTGAAAATCTTTTGAGGCTATTCGCGAATCTAGCTATTCCTTGATGTTCTCATATGAGTGAAACTTTTGGTCAGCAAGACCATCTGCCATCGAAAGGAACAAGTGATAATCGGACGGCGCAATATCTGGAGAATACGGCGGATGGGGTAAAACTTCCCATTTCAGCGTTGTCATGCTGAAGAGTCACTTTCTCGTGCTTCTCCGGGTATTGTGGGCGGTTCTCGAGCAGTGCTCAGCTCAATCGCATTAATTGAAGTCTATTGAAGGTTTCAATAGTTCGTAATAAATAACAACGACCTGGTCCCACCAAATATAAATCATAACCTTCACAGCGTGAATATTCGGCCGAAGCGATGACGTAGAAGCATAACCGGGTAGCCCCCATGACTTTCTTTACTTTGGATTACTGTAATGAATTTAGTTTTCATCACCCGTTACAATACGTAAGAAATCCCTTCCTTTTTTGTCGCTGAAGCAGTTGTTCACAGACGAAAAAAAAGACTCTTAACGCCTCTTGGCTTCAACTTGATTTTGAATCACTCTGATACTGAAGCAAGCTTTACGTGTATTTGACACAGATCCCCATCAAGCAATGCCGTCAATTCAGTGTCTTCGAAGCTATTTCGTCTTCTTCACGAGAACGGTCGTCAACATCAAAATCACCATCATTAAAGCGACGGAACCAGTATCGACACGTTGTTTCACTTAAAGCAGCATCTCCGTAAACGTTTTAAAGCCCACCATGAGCTTCACCCGCCATTTTCTTCGATTGAAAAAATAAAGTCAATATTTCCGCATATGACGATTATTTGCCACAAAATCATACATATTCACACAACCCAAAGAATACGACGTCAAAAGAAAATCACTATTGTGTCGAGGTGGTATGTTTACCATACGCCTAAGCTTGGCTCACCACGTTTAGATTATGGCAGAATCGACTAGCACTTACATCTGGCGCCATCTGTTGGCAAACAGCGATAACTTAGTTGCGCAGCTAATAAGTTCCAGGATTTAGGTGAAAAAAAACGTAGAACGATTTTTATAGCTAGTGATTTTATTGTTGTTTGGCTTTTCAGTGCATGATTTTTGACAGTTCCCTTATGATCCTTGAAGCTGCGTTTACAATGGTATCAACACCTTCGCCATTCTAACCAACAGTTGAATAATTTATTATTTACTTTTTCTCAAATATGGAAGCACTGATTCCCAGATATAGTTTTATGACCATGGGAACTAATTTTCTATGAACCATTCGTGAACCATATTTTTTACTGCACTCCCTATCTGCGAACTGATCAAATGAAGTTAAATTATGGGTCCGTGTTAGTGTTAGTCCCCAAAATGCAGATAACGTCACTGTTTACACTTTAAGAAATGCCTTCTTCGAATGCAGCTCAAAATGTTATATTTTCTATGTTAATAAATTTCTTAAACGTTTGAAATATTTACTAATATTTACTTTAATATTTACTGAATATGATTGTTTAAATCATAGTTTTCGAAACAAATGTGGTAGTTTATATTTTCACTGACACCTTTAAGTATTGAAATTAAATTCAAAATTTGAATAATTTTGATCCGAACTGAAGAAACGCCTTGAGTGTGAAAGAAGTGGTCAAAGAACGAAATCGTCACTATTGCTGCGAACTAAAGCTAAAAAAATTCCTCAATTGAATTGTTATATTAATGGTAAAATTTGGCTCCTCGCATGGGTCGCTTACAAAGTAGTCATACTGAACATTTACATGAATTAATCAATAGACTTCTGAACTCAAATAAACATTTCTTACACTTTTACAATTTTGTTTTTCGAAACTAAAAATCAAATGCTTAACTTTAGAATATTGACTGATTTTTTATTCATTCTAATATTCGAATATTCTGAACAAACCAACTTAAGTTAAACTAAAAGAGTTTGATTTTATTTACCTATATACAAAAATTTGGAAAAGGGTATCGAATTATGGGTGTAGATAATAAATCGGCGGTCACTTGAATGGGAAATGTAGAAGGGACGAAATGAATACCCAATATTTAGTTTTACCTATTCAAAACAGTGAATAACGAAATTTTATTTTATTTCCTTCAACAGTTTCGAAAGAAATATTACATTGGAATTACCAGAAGGTAATTTAAACAAATTACATATTTGGTCCAAAGATATTTGGCAATGGCAGTTATATTGGTTATCTCGTAAAAATGTAACAAAAATCCAACAACTAACATTGTTTCAAAAGCGAACTACAACTTGGGTGGCACTGACTTAAAAATCTGCCATTTACAGGCAACTGCAAGTTCCGACGACAAAATTACACGTGAAACAATCCGTTACCATGGAGCGGTAATGAACGCTATTCACAGTTATGTTCCGGTATATAAAC
Source organism: Philornis downsi (assembly GCA_019455685.1). NCBI lineage: Eukaryota > Metazoa > Arthropoda > Insecta > Diptera > Muscidae > Philornis > Philornis downsi. The sequence continues at coordinate 397,487 of JAHXMU010025373.1, forward strand.
CGACGATTCCACCTCCATATAAGCCACATCAAACCATTATTATGTAAATTTGGGAACCGTAACATTACGTAGCCCGCAGGGCAAATTATATCACAACCACAACCTTCATACCAAGAAATTTAAAGTTCTTACCCATTTAAAGTTTGACCCTAAGATCTCGCTCTAATTATTCGATTTATCCGATAAGATTATTTTACATTATTTTTAAATGCACCAGCTATCCTAAGGGAAACTTCGGAGGGAACCACTTACTAGATGGTTCGATTGGTTGCTTCTCAGATCAAATATGGTTGTGAAGAGCAGGAGGCTTTAATGCTTTCATGTGCCGAATTTTGTATGTCTTTAATCCAAGATTACCTAAAATACGCTAAGTTGTTACATACGACAAGCCAAGCAGTTGAAAACGGCGCCGAATCCATTCATTACGGCCACCGTTAACATGCGCGCTATGTAATCTATCCGCTCTCTGCTCTTAATATACCGGACACGTCGTCTAACAGTACTGACTGAAAATTCCACGATTATAATAATATAACTAATGTCAATTTAAGGAAATTTTAACATAACTTATATGCATAGGTGTTCCTATATAGTTACCTTCAAAATCAAATATTTTATCTGGATTTCGATGAAAAGTTGCACATTTTCTCCGCATAACATGAAAACTTTTTTCCTTAAATTGCCGTAAGTTTGGCAAAAAACCAATTTTCTTGTCAAAGTAAAAAAACTTCTATTAAATATCCCGTTTACGGCTAGGTGTGATAGCGAAATACAGGGGAATATGTTGATGTGGTGGTATTAAATTTAAGAAAAATTTCATAGCTATGCGAAGTGGCGCATTATTATCAAATAGCGCGGTTTTTGATGTCTTAAGCATTTTTCTGTAATTTTTAAATTTTCTCTTTACAAAATTTTCATGTGCCCATTACGTTGACAATATGGGGGAGACAATTTATTTTGTTTTGCTTTTTCGAAGATCCACGCATTTCCAACAAGCTATGTATATCACGCCATACAATGTGGAGAGCTAGGTGATCTAGGAGGAAAACAAATAAAATGTCATTATGCCACGTATGAGTCAAAAATCGGCATAGTAAAGAGGTTGGCAACCGAGTTTTGAAGTCGGATGTGAGGGCAGGTTCAATAAATCAGCCTTCTGACTGATTCCAATAACTAAGTATGTGAACTTAAAGCTTTTTACACAAATTGGATATCGGATAGACGAAACATTAAAAATATGCAGCAAAAGTGTTACATAACTCGTACGTGGAATGTAATTAATATTGTTTACAGTTTATTCTTTGATTGGAATGTAACTAATATTGTTTACTTTTTTTACTCAAAGTAAATACGTCACGCCTAAGGATCACCAGACGTTTCTGAAATACGGAAATTTAAAATTCTCACTGGTACAAAATGTGCATGAATGTGCAGCGTGTCGCTATACAAAAGTGTTTTGTGCCAAAAAACTTATTATATTGTCACGTACCTCATTGTTACTGTCACGCAATTTTTTCGATGTGGTTTTGACGGGGGGTATAGTAAAAGAAACCTCATTCTTCTTGTTTCCCAATACTAGCTTCAGTTTTGGACTCCTTGGCTGACGACGTTCGTATAATCCCGATGCAGTTGATTCGTTTCGGAAAGGATGTGAACATTTGCGCCTAAGAATCACAACTTCTCTATCGGAGTCAGACAGTTCCTCCTGCAGTTCACCATCTGGGTCTTTGTGCAGAACATTATCAATTTCTAATAAAGAATCACGGCTGTTGTCGCTTCTATGATGGCGCAACAGCTGCTTGTCTTCAAAACGATTCATAAGCTCGAGTTGATCATTGATTGTCAGATTGTTTTTGTGCAAGGTATTCGCGTCAAAGTTACGTATTACTTCTACTGTCTCTGATTGCACATTTCGACTAAGAGCAAGGGAATGGGGCTTGACGATTAGCAGGGGAGTCATCACGTCTTCACCTTCCGCTGCAACTTTAGCGTCATACTCGATTTCCTCGGGAGTCTTGGTAACATCAACAGCTTCATTGCAGTTTACCATGTTGTTTACCGGTAACTTTGCTTTGGTATTGTTACTGTTCTGGACGCCGTCAAGGCTGTTCTCCAGTTGAATAATCTCTTCAGGAGCTAAAGGTGCCTTAGTGAAATTGATTTTTTTCTCACCTGAACTAATATTGCTGGTCAACTCCACTTTGTTATGCATTACAGGTGCCCTTGTGGCTTCATCGCGTGTCATCAATTTGGATGGGGAGTCTGTTACAGTTGTTATCAACTTGTCGATTTCCACACAGTTGACTCTTACTTTGGTTCCTTTGCCATGGTTGTGCTCTAGCGATGAAGATGCATCGGTCAGGTCATCCTTAGTAAGGTGAATTTTGGGGTCGACTGACTTATTCAACTTTTTTCGATAGCTCTTCAAAGAACGGAACCAAAACGGTTTATTACTGCCATGGGCTACTAGACTTGCCGTCGTTTGGCTGACCGTTTCGGTAGCTTTTTGCTGTTTGCATGGTACGTCACTTACCCCCACTCCTCCGTTGACAGCTCCTATGCGGTCATAGTTGTTAATGGCGTCGCTTTTATCTTTGTGTTTTATTACGGTTCTATCGTTATCGTCATCATTGTTATGGGTCAGCTTGTTATCGGGCGCATTAGAGCGGACACTTGTCCAATACTCGTATATTGCGGTTGTTTCTGCTGCTCCTGCTGATATGGGTGCAGTTTGCCGCACTGTAGTTGTTCTCTGCGTGTATAAGTCCTCTTGGTCACAGTCTTTCCCACACCTTTGCCGATACAAGTACTCTCCATCAGATAAGTGGCCACTCTCGGGTAGAGTTTTGCGAAATACATTCGCGATTTTCGTAAAGCAATTTCGCATTATTCTTCTTTTTTTTTGAACAGAATAAACACCCCAAACAAACTTTTCCGAATAGTTTCTGTCACTCGTTGCGCTATTCAATCTATTGTGCCGAACACATGTTAGTTACTATTACAGGGAGATAAGATAATACCGCGCCTATTTATGTTGAACTTCTACAGAACCTGAAACAGGTATACAATTCTGAATTCTAATCATCGCACAACTTTACAAAACTATGTTAATTCAAATTAAAAATTAAGATGCATCAAGTTCATGCATGGGAAGTTACACATATCAGTCTTATGAAAATTATTTATCCTATATTCACACGTTCATAATCCAGATTAATCCAGATGGAGCAGGGTTGCGTCATTTTCCTAGAAATTAATGAGCAACTGTTTCTGAACATCTACATTTTTATTTATTTAAATAAGTCCAGACAGAGGCTAGTAGCATATTTGTTGAAATGACTATACGTACGACTTATCGTACAAATATCATATTCGCTTTTTTTGTACTTCATCTGCAGGAAAGAAGATATATACGTATACGTATATCATTTGGTACTGAAAAAAATGTTGCAGTTTCATTGAGCGATGCCTGGCTGACTGGCCAGGCATAGACGTGATAATTTTGTAAACAGAAAATTTCAACTCGCCCGACCGATGAAAATGTTCTTAAGAGGCAGCGACGATTATTTGACTACTCGAAGCTTCTGTCAGACACATCGACGTGATTTCCGCTCAAAAAATATCAAAACCTTATAGTCGATTACACGAATCATAGCTTCATGGTCGGTCATTTCAGTAATTTGGTGTCCATTTATTCCAACGCGACACGACAAAATAAAACTAGATGCCAAAAGATTGTGGTTATAGACTCTTATGAAAGTATTCTCACTACAGCGGCAAGAATCGCAAATGACAGCTGTTGTCCAAATTTTAATGTTTAACGACAAGTGGTCGGGATAAAAAAGGTGTAAATACGGCGAAGCATATCTCTTGGATGGGACGTTGTTAGATCTGCAGCGTTTTGTCGTGTAGCACAGATTAAACAAGCCTTTATTATATTTACCTTTTATTGTGCGTTAATCCAGGACATTTTTTTTATGAGAACCCATCTATTTAGACGAAATCTTTGTATGTGATCTGTAATTTTTGAGAACCCACTAAATTCATCGAAAAGTGTTTGTATTATAATTCTAATTCTAAATTCTATTTCGGTAAATAATCTTAAATATTGAATATAATGCTCGCAGTACGTTCGACTACTTTTGCGCCACCTCAAACTAACCTGTTTAATTTGAGAAGGACACAATAATACATATTGTTCATCTCGTCGCATCAATTTGCAATTGCAGATATGATTTTGTTGAATTATATTTATATTCTGCTTGTTACTTTTGCATACATTACGATTTTTCAGCATCAATTTCGCAACTCAAATATCCAAGAATATACATATGTATGTATATATATCAAAAGTAAAGTCAAATAAAACTATGCTAAGCTATGATTTCGATGAAACTTTTATTTCATAATAATGCGTGGACCTTGGCATTATAAAATCCAGTCATTAAAATGACCGCTGCCAGATTCTTTGCAGCAGTGGAGCCTTTTGATGTAGTTTTCGACGTTTGAGGATTATCCGCGTAAACACGATCTTTGACGTAGACCCACAAAAAAGTCTACCGGCGTCAAATCTCTTAATCTTGGTGACCAATTGACGTCCGCGAAACGTGAAATTACGTTTCCTGCTAACTTCTCATGCAGGATCTCATCCAAAATCAGTCGTGTACAATCACGTTTGAATCACGATTTTTGTAGTAAGTTGTAACGATTTTTACGATATCATATATTATTGGACCACTTCTTAATTTTTGATTTCTCTAAAAGTAGGGTGATCATATTTTAAAGATCATAATGTACTACATATCAAAACTCAGGGCTTATATAATAGTTAAACAGTGCAATAAATAGTTGTATAATATTCAAATTGCAGGAAAGCGTGTAAAATGTGACTTTATCAGAAAACTGGGTTTTTGTTATTTCCTTTGCAAATCTGGTTTCCGATCATTCTCTAGCAAAAAGCTGGCTAAACCGGTTTCAATCGGATTTTATTTATGGTTTTGTTTAGAATGGGTGGACCACAAGGGTGTTTGCGGTTTAAATCTTCAATTTCTCGGTTGTTCGCTGCGCCGCTTCCTGGAAATTTAGTCGCCATGGAGCCGTACACGGGAGTGCAGCGTGCATTTTGTGTCCGAGCGTATTACGAAAACAATAAATCAGTGATTACTGCACGACGTTTGTATCGGCATGAACACGGTTTACACGATTTAAGTGAAGTTCCAAGCGCCAATGTGATACGAAAATGGATCAGAATGTTCGAAACAACCGGCTCAACAGTACCAATTACGGTTCATGGTCGCCCAGTTTCCACAAGATCAGCCGACATTGTGGAGCGTGTTCGTGTTTCAGTTCAGCGAAATCCGCAACAGTCAACACGTAAGAGAAGTCAGTCTTTGGATGTCAAAAGAACAACTTTACGACGAATTTTGAAACGTGATTTGCATTTGAAGGCTTATAAGATTCAGATAGTCCAAGAATTAAAACCCGATGATGCCAATAACCGACTTAACTTTGTTTTTCCTGGAAAACTCATTTCGAAAAGGGGGGATATTGAATGGCCCCACGTAGCCCCGATCTCTCTCCATGCGATTATTTTCTGTGGGACTACCTCAAATCGGTAGTCTACGAGAATAATCCGACCAATTTAGAGCAGTTGAAGAGGAACATTATTCAGGAAAGTAACAAAATACCAAGAACAACTTTTCAACGAGTTTTCCAAAATTTGCGACTTCGGTTCCAAGAGTGTCAAGCAGCCAAGGGAAGCCGTTTGGACAACATTATTTTTAAGTTTTAAAAATTCCCATGCTTCTACTTTTTAAAAATACAAATATATTTTTTTTTATGTTTCGTAGTTTTTTTTTTTTTTAATTGAATATTTGAACCGCCAACACCCTATATATATATATACATAATATGCCAATTTTTACAACAAAAAACACACCTACTTTTGCTACTGATCTAATTTGTCCATCTGGTAACAACCGCTGGCCACAGTGTCATGGACACCCTGCATCGCGTATGAGTGTGGCTATAATATATATAGTAAAGTAGTTTATATAAATAAAAAGTAAAGTAGTATCTAATATCTCATCTCATTTTATTCGGCCCGCCTAGAACTTTCGCGCTGGTGCCTTATTTTTGCCTTGTGCAAACAGGTATCTGGTCATATCTTCTAAAGAGAGCAGTGAAAATATGAAACAAATAGACGCTTAGAGTAATTTAAAACTGTGATTCTTAATTTGGAGCCAATGGTCTAAATGTCGCTTGAGATCGAAAAACGATCATAAACATTTTGAAAATTGTTGGATAGCAAATTGGGATGAATTTAGTTAGCAGCGAAATTCGACCATTAATAGGAGATATTTCAGTACCTTTACGTTCACACCAAATTGGGTTCAATTATGAATAAAATAAAAATTCGAAAGCTAACTATGTTAGATTCCTCGGTCATCACGTTATTATGCGTAATTTTAAACTAGCTAAAGTTTAGAACTAGATAAAAAAAATTGAAATTTGGTTCCGACAAGATCGAAATAACAAAAACCATGATCTTAAACAAATACTGTTTTCAGAGTCAACATTACAAAACATTAATATTGGTCATCGCCGGAATATTTCTCCAAAAGTGTTCAGCTTTATTGCTGGCTAAGAATATATGTGCTTACGTCAAAAACAAAATAATCTTGGGGCTCGGAGAACCAAGAAGTGATTGTGGAAAAGCCATTGCATCCGGAAAAAGTGACTGGTAGTCTGGAGGTGTCATTGGGCCGTATTTTTTCGAAAATGACTCTAGAGGTTCCACTGATATAACCAATCCATAGGCGGTCATTTAAATTACATTGTATTTCGTACATAATGGCAAGGTCCATGCATTATAATGAAATAAAAGTATGATGGAAATCACAGCTTAATGTGTGTTTTATTTAACTTTACTTTTGAAACCGAAAAATGAATAACCCTATATATTTATTAAGTGAATCAATTCATAGATGATGACGTCATTTACTTCCTCAAATTGCCTTTATACAAAATGAAATATGATATTAGACCAGGGGAATATTTGTTCGCAAAATATTAATTTATAGAAGTGCATTGATTATGCCGACTTCCATTCTGCCTTGTCACCAAATGGTAATTTATTTTGTAAATAATCCTACCGTTTTCTGTTTTCCTCTCAAATAAGATGCAAGTGCATTAAAAGAAAAAAAAAAAAACTTCCAAAATGCATCTGTACACCTCATTTTTTTCCAAACGCGCTTTCACAGTGCAGATGACATCATTACATGTTACGATGATACAAATTTAGCGCCTTTACTCATAATATTTACGCAAATAGCAAACTCGGGGTTACAACAATTATTTATGAATTCGTATTTAATAAATATACGTCCATAAAATTAAAGTTGTGCTCAAGTGTTATATTGTCTCATTAAAAATTTGATGTGATTTTAAGAAAATTTACCAAACTGTTATTCTGACGTATTGAAAATTTGGTATGATTGCGAGAATGTTATTCCGATACTAATATCGAGATTGGGTGTTCTGTTCTCGTTCATTTCTATCTTTGAAGGCTTCTTGACCCAAAACATTACGTCATTTCACTATAATGTCTATTTTATGTAGAATTTTACATTATTTCGTCCGTTGGTAAGTACACAACACAAATTATATTTATATGCTTTTTTCTGAATAATTTTCCACGCTCGACGGATTTCTCATTCAGTCATTATAACTTGATTTAATTTCTATTCTGAAGCCTGAGCTTGTTTACTGTTAATAGAACTTTACACTCAATGTTTAGAATGTGGAGCGAAGTTCTTTTCTACAGAAATAGAGCACCTTTTTTGAGTAAAGCCATATATCATTTTTGCAACTTGACTCCATAAACATGCCGAATAAAAACAAAAAGTAATTTTTCGAATAGCACGGACTCGAGTATTTGACAACAGTTCCTTTGATCTGATTAACCGAATATATGTGTAAATGCACGTAACTTGATTTCCATACTCTGGTGTAATAATTCCACCTGAATTGACGTAAGATAGTGTTCTCTATGTTATGCTCTGAAAAGAGTACTTCACCACGCAAATGGGTTGAGCTTTCAGCACAATGGTCTGACGTCACGCGTTTCAACGATTACATTTTTTTGTCTTTTGCTATGTTCTTATTCCCGTATGGGTGGATATTAATAGTTTATATTTAGATGAAATATCACAATTAATTGTTTAGCTTTATAAACAAATTACATAATGAGTGCTCGTTGTTTTCTACTGTTAGCGCTTTTTGATGGCTTCTTTGGGATTTCAGATAGGAATTATATTATTATAGTGTAGGAATTTCACTTTCTCATTAAATATCACTTTTTACATAGTCAATCGCGTTACGTTACAGGACAAATTACATATAATATTCCGATGAGCCAACGCGTTCCGTACAACTTGCACTTCATTCGGTCGCTCGCTTACTAAAAGCGAAAAGCGTTGCTGTCAGAAAATCCCAAGAATTTGGTTATAGTACGGCACAATTGATCTCTTTTGCACTTCAAGAGGTTCTCAATAATATTAATTTAATTGTATTGCCAATTACTTGTGGTCGGCTACGAGATGTCGGCGAACGTTTACTGGCGAGATGCTGCGGCGATCCCACTAAGATGAATACCGATAAATATGTTTCAGCAACTAGGTATTATTGGCGACCCAGTTAGCTCTATTGGTGCAGATATATTCTCTCTCTTTACTTGGCTCGCGCGTTTGGCTCTTCGGGTTTATTTCTCGACCGAGTTCACTTTGCCTTTACGATTATAAGACAAGTTATCGACGATAAGACAAGTTATCAGTAAGACGCAACAGAGCTTCAATTAGCCAGATATGACTATAGCATGTTTGTGAATACGTATCAACGCTGATACATACACCTATCACTCACCTTACACGGCAAAATATACCCAGTTAGTTCTATTGGTGCAGGAACCAAAAATAGGCAATAACGCAATGGGATGATTTTAATTTTTTAATTAATAATAATAATAATAATACTAATACTAATAATAATAATAATGACAATAATAATAATAATAATAATAACAATAATAATAATAATAATAATAATAATAATAATAATAATAATAATAATAATAATAATAATAATAACCCCCCCGGGGATTGCCACCTTGATGGGGTGGGGGGGCCAAGTAATTGCAATGATTCTTGGGGCGATACCGGTGATACTGTAAGTATCGTCAGGGGCACCCATGCCGGTAAGGCCCAAGATGAGCAATGAAACTAAGAGCAATCCAAAACAGAAGGAAAACTGTAAACCAACCCAAAAATGGAGCGAGTATTGAGAAGTAGAATTATACAACTGTCGCCAACCGGGGGCGCCCGGGCGAACTCTGGAGCTACCGCTGGAGGGAGCAGCATGCGAACCGGTAGTGGTGGTGCAATTATGCAGACGTTGCCCACCGGGACAACCCGAACAAACCGTAGTCTGCAGACTCACAACGACAGGACGTCGCCCGAACCTGCTCCGACTGTTTCGAGGAATTCTTTGTCTTCGACCACAAGAGCAGGCCTACCTAGGCAGCGCATACGATGGACTAACGAAATGAATAAGGACGTTATGCGCTGCCACTACAAAGCCACTAGATGTGGTACAAATATGATCGGATACCGTAACCGACAATATTTATATTTTACTTCACTTTTACAGTATTCACATTTACAAAACCGTGTGAATGAACAGAATATAGCCTCCAGAGTGAGGGCTATTATAACCAACCGAATGATATCTCAGGTTGAAATGACGGAAATATCAAGGGAGGTGCAGAACGAAATAAGGTCATTTAACCGTCTAAGCTTATCGGGGTCATTGGCGAACAACGGGGACAATGTGGTCTTAGATTCAACTTCTGGTACCAACGGAGTTCAAATCACCCGAATTAGGGGTTCGTTGGATATACAGGGGGGAGAAGGTCACGTACGATCAGAGGATGAAGATGATCGGGTAATTGGACCGGGCACATCGTTGAGTCCTCGAGAAGATGTTCATTTTCAGACTGTCCTGGATGAATTTGAAAGGACCAGCCTGGAATATGGAATGTTGGATCCGCTTTGTAGACCCCAAATTCCTAAAATCCGGCTTAACAGAAAAGTTGAGAAGAATTTGGAGTACTTAAATGGTATAATAAATATGATCCTTGGGGAACACCCAACTTTTGAATGTGTTCACAGTGTACTATATTGTGCCGCCATGACGGTATGCAAAATGTGTGGTGTACGGATTGGAACGGATGTGAGTGGTAGCCGAAGGGGGGATAACAAACCGCTTTGGCAAAGACGTCTGGAGGGGAAAAAATCCAGATTGCGAGCTGAAATTGGTAGACTTACCCAATATCAACGAGGAATCCGTTCACAACACCTGATCCGAAGAGTAAGGCAAATTCTGGGGCCTGAGAATATGGAAATGCTAACACCTAGAATCTTAAGTAATATTATCGATCGTCGCACTCAGATCCTACAGGCTGTTAGCAGCAGATTAAGAAGATATTTGGTAAGCAGAAAAAGGAGGATAGATAATACGCTGTTTGTAGTAAACCAACAGAAATTTTACCGAGATCTGGAGAGAGAAGAGAATATAGGATTGGGGAACCATCAGACCACGATCCCAGATCGATCGGAAGTAGAGCTATTCTGGGGAGGATTATGGGAAACAGCTGCAACATATCACGAAAATCCAATATGGACTGATTCAATGGGCACTGATGAAATGCAGGACAGTACAATGACGGAATCTGATTTGAAGGCAGCATTGAGCAAGGCCAAAAATTGGAAGGCGCCAGGAGTAGATGGTATTCAAAATTTTTGGTTAAAACGTCTCACAAGTACCCACCCATATTTAGTATCACTTCTGAATGAATTCTTGAATGGAGAAACCACAATGCCACCCTTTCTTACAATGGGAAGAACGTTTCTTTTGTACAAAAGTGGTGATACTAAAGATCCCCAGAACTATCGACCAATTACGTGTTTACCGACTATCTACAAGTTGCTAACAGGGATGGTGTCGGAGAAAATTTACAATCATTGTGTTGAAAACAATTTGTTACCACCGGAGCAAATGGGATGTGCAAGAAACTCACGAGGATGCAAAGAGGTGATCTCAATAGATGCAATTATAACAAGGAATTCAGTTTGCCATCAACGAAATCTAAGTGTCGCGTATATTGATTACGAGAAGGCATTTGATAGCGTACCCCATGTGTACCTACTACGAACACTTAGGGTTAATGGAGTGAATCGGAACATAATTGCATTTTTTGAAAGGATAATGCCTATGTGGAGAACGCAAATAATCCTTAACGACATCTGCACCAGGGAAATTCGGGTAAATAGGGGTATTTTTCAAGGTGACTCCTTCAGTCCATTATGGTTCTGCCTGGCTCTAGGACCTCTCAGTAAAGCGTTGAATGAGTCACCTAATGGATATCGTATTGGCCACCAACAAAGGCAGACTGCAATCACCCATTTACTATACATGGATGATTTGAAATTGTTTGCACGGTCAAGATATCACCTCTCGAACTTATTGGATATAGTGGAGAGATTTAGTAGTGATATATGCATGCGATTTGGATTCGAAAAGTGCAAGTCTGTCGAGATGGTAAGAGGTCAGGTAGTGCATTCTGAAGGATTTACGCTGAACGAGGGCGTAATACAAATGTTACGTTCTGATCAATCCTATAGATACCTGGGAGTGGATGAAATGAGAGGTATACACCACACACTTATAAGAGACGCATTAAAGGTGCAATGTGAGATGAGGATAAAAAAGCTGTGCAGCACCAAATTAAATGCTAAGCATATGATCCGGGCAATTAATACCTACGCCATTCCTGTATTAACATACTCATTTGGAATTATAGTATGGAGTGATACGGAATTGGATTCAGCACAGAGGAAAGTACGAACAACGATGACAAGATTTGGACAGCACCATCCTCAGGCTGCTGTTGAGAGAGTAATGTTGCCACGAAAGTTGGGTGGACAGGGTATAATAAATTTGAAGAATCAATATTATATCCAGACCCAGAAGCTTAGAGAATTCTTTTATGCGAAGGCATTAGAAAGTGAGCAATATTCCATTCTGGTGAATTTGGATGAAAATTATACACCACTAAAACTCTCAACGCCGTTGTTCGATCCTCTAGAATTTGTAAGTAGTGATGTCGATATTGTAGAGAAATGGAAACGCAAGGCCATACATGGTAGATTTCCACACCAACTGGATATGGACAATGTGGATAAAAATTTGTCTACAATATGTTTTCAGTATGGCCAATTGTTCCCGGAAACGGAAGCATTTCTAATGGCCATACAGGATGGCGTAATCCACTCTAGACATTTTCGAAGAGTTATTCTACACGAGAATATTAATAATATGTGCCGTAGGTGTGGTCAGGCTCCTGAAACCACAGACCATATCATAAATGGATGCTCAATACTGGCAAGTACGGACTACCTCAGAAGGCACAATAATGTGGCAAGAATAATTCACCAAACTCTTGCAATTAGAAGTGGTTTCCTGGAGGATAGACTTCCCCATTACATGTACCGACCTGAAGAGGTCTTAATTAACACGGATTTTAAACTGTACTGGGACCGCACCATATCAACGGATAGAACTGTCATCGCGAATAGACCAGATATAGTTTGGGTAAATAAACGCAGCAGAACGGGGTATATTGTGGATGTTGCCGTGCCACTTTCGGAGAACGTTAATCGGACAATTGCAGAGAAGATATCTAAATATACGGATCTGGCGTTTGAGATGAGACAACGGGAACATCTCAGAAGTGTTGAGATTATACCGGTAGTGATCTCTAGCACTGGAATAGTGGTGCAATCTGTGGCTCAACATCTGGAAGAGTTGGAACTTTCGCGGCACGTGCACGATATGTGCAAAACGGTAGTCCTGGAAACGTGTAGGATAATGAGAAAGTTCCTGGGATAAGGCGAAGCGTGATTCTTCCATTCCAATGGTGATATGTGAATAGTGTGGAGAAAAATAATGACAATTGACGAAAAAAAAAAAAAAAAAAAAAAAAAAAAAAAAAAAAAAAAAAA
>JAHXMU010025373.1:410704-511496 GCA_019455685.1 Philornis downsi
AAAAAAAAAAAAAAAAAAAAAAAAAAAAGTGCTGAAGTGACTTGTGGCCGAGACCACCGTCATGTTCAGCTATAAATGGACCCCAGCTCGCGCGGTATCTGGGGGGGAAAGAGGCGTGGGAATAATAATAATAATAATAATAATAATAATAATAATAAGTGACTTGTGGCCGAGTCCACCGTCATGTTCAGCTATAAATGGACCCCAGCTCGCGCGGTATCTGGGGGGGATAGAGGCGTGGGAATAAATAATAATAATAATAATAATAATAATAATAATAATAATAATAAGCCGAGATTATCAGTGGACAATGGGCATAACATAGGGTTGGATTCGACTTCTAATACTGATGGCGTTCAAGTAGACCAAAATAGAGAATCGTTGGGGACCCGGAGGGAAAGTTATCTACAGTTGGAAAACAACGATGACCGGGGGATTGAATCAAGACAATCCTCAACCCTTTGGGATGAGGTTCATTTTCAAACTGTTGTGGAAGCCTTTGAGGAAAGTAAGCTGGAATATGGAACGTTGGACCCGCTTTGTAGACCACAAATACCTAAGATCCGATACAATAAGAAGGTTGGTAAAAGCTTGGAGTACTTAAATAGCATCTTAAGTACGCTCCTTGGGGAACATCCAACCTTCGAAGATGTTCACAGTGCAATATACTGTGCCGCCATAACTGTTTCCAAAATGTGTGGTGTAAGTATCAGATCGGATGCTAGTGGCAACCAAAGGAGGAATGACAAGCCGGCATGGCAAAGACGTCTGGAAGGGAAAAAATCTAAATTGAGAGCTGAAATTGGAAGGCTCACCCAATACCAACAGGGGATTCGTTCACAACATCTGATTCGAATGGTAAGACGTATTATAGGATCTGAGAATATTGGGACGATTACATCTGGTATGCTAGATGATATTATCGACCGCCGCACTCAGATTCTACAGGCTGTCAGTAGCAGATTGAAAAGGTACCTCACAAGCAGGAAAAGGAGAATAGATAACACTCTCTTCGTATTTAACCAGCGGAAATTCTATCGTGAGCTGGAGAAAAGAAACAGTGTAGAGTTGGGAATCCCACACCTGTTCAATCGGAAATAGAACAATTCTGGGGAGGATTATGGGAAACACCTGCAACTTTCCACGAAATCCAATATGGACAGAATCATTGCACACGAGGGAAATGCGAGGTAGTACAATCTCGGAATCCGATCTATGCGCAGCGTTAAGTAAGGCTAAGAATTGGAAGGCGCCAGGAGTAGATGGTATTCAGAACTTCTGGTTGAAACATTTTACATGTGTTCATCCACATTTGGTATCAATTTTTAATGAATTCTTAAATGGGCCAATGCCAAGTTTTCTTACAATGGGAAAAACGTTCCTTTTATATAAGAGTGGTGATACTACGGACCCTCGGAACTACCGTCCTATTACCTGCTTACCAACTATATATAAATTGCTCACCGGAATAATATCGGAGAAAATCTACAGCCATTGTGCTGAGAATAACTTGTTACCGTTGGAACAAAGAGGATGTGCTAAGAACTCTAGAGGTTGTAAGGAGTTGGTCACAATAGATGCAATTGTAACAAGAAATTCGATTTGTCATCAAAGAAATTTAAGTGTGGCGTACATTGATTACAAGAAGGCCTTTGATAGTGTACCCCATACTTATTTGATACGAACTCTGGAGAATAACGGAGTGGACCGAAGAATAGTTGCATTTTTTGAGAGAACAATGCCTTCATGGAGGACACATATTATCCTTAATGGCATTTGTACTCGCGAAATTCGTATAAATAGGGGAATTTTTCAGGGAGATGCATTCAGCCCGCTGTGGTTTTGTCTGAGTCTAACACCTCTCAGCAGAGCATTGAATAACTCCCCTAATGGATATCGAATAAAGCACCAACAAAGACAGTCTGCAATCACCCATCTATTGTATATGGATGATTTGAAGTTGTTCGCACGGTCAAGGTACCACCTATCGAGCAATGATATTTCCATGCAATTTGGGTTCGATAAATGTAAGTCAATAGAGATGGTAAGAGGCCAGGTAATACATTCAGACGGATTTTCACTGAATGAGGGCGTAATTCAGATGCTGGATTCCGATCAGTCTTACAAATACTTAGGTGTGGAGGAAATGAGAGGAATACATCACGCAGTAATAAGGGACAGCTTAAGAACGCAGTGTGAAGTTAGAATACGGAGACTATGTAGAACCAAATTGAATGCTAGGAACATGATTAAGGCTGTCAATACCTATGCCATCCCAATCTTATTGCATTCATTTGGAGTGATAGTGTGGTGTGATACAGATTTAGATTCCCTGCAAAGGAAAATCCGAACAATCCTGACAAGTTTTGGACAGCATCATTTTTGGACGAAAACCACACACCGCTCAAACTTTCTACGCCGCAATACAATCCTCTAGAGAGTATAAGCAGTGATGCCGATATTGTGGAGCAATGGAAACGCAAGGCTATACATGGCAGATTTCCACACCAATTGGAAGTGGACAATGTGGACAGAAATGCGTCTACAATCTGTTTTCAGTATGGACAACTGTTTCCGGAAACAGAGGCTTTCTTAATGGCAATACAGGATGGAATAATCCACTCTAGACATTATCGACGAGTTATTCTACATGAGGACGTTGATAACAGATGCCGAAGATGTGGCCAGGCTCCGGAAACTACAGACCATATAATTAATGGCTGCTCCGTAATGGCCAGTACTGCATATCTAAGGAGGCATAACAATGTGGCAAGAGTAATTCATCAAATTCTTGCAATTAGAAGTGGTTTTGTGGAGGAAAGGGTTCCTCATTATATGTATCACCCTGAGGAGGTTCTGTTGAGTACGGAATATAAATTGTACTGGGATCGTACAATTTCAACGGATAGGACTGTTATCGCCAATAGACCGGATATCGTTTGGATAAACAAGCGCGGAAAGGTGGCGTATATTTTTGATGTCGCAGTGCCACTTTCCGAAAATGTTAATCGCACAATTGCGGAGAAAATTTCCAAATATACGGATCTGGCGTTTGAGATTAAAGAACGGGAGCATCTGCGACGGGTGGAGATTATACCGATAGTGATCTCAAGCACTGGAATAGTGGTGAATTCCGTATCTCAGCATGTGAGTGAGTTGGGACTATCTGGGCACTTGCACGAAATGTGTAAATCGGTTGTGCTTGATACATGCAGGAAAATGAGAACATTCCTGGGGTAATGTGTGAATGTGAATATTGATGAAATGTGACAAGATGTGACGAGAATGTGACGAAAAAAAAAAAAAATTATAAATATTAATAATGGACACAACAGTGCTGAAGTGACTTGTGGCCGAGTCCACCGTCATGTTCAGCTATAAATGACCCCAGCTCGCGCGGTATCTGTGGGGGATAGAGGCGTGGGAATAATAATAATAATAATAATAACCCCCCCGGGGATTGCCACCTTGATGGGGTGGGGGGACCAAGCAATTGCAATGATTCTTGGGGCGATACCGGTGATACTGTAAGTATCGTTAGGGACACCCATGCCGGTAAGGCCCAAGATGAGCAATGAAACTAAGAGCAATCCAAAACAGAAGTAAAACTATAAACCAACCCAATAAATGGAGCGAGTATTGCGAAATAGAATTGTACAACTGTCGCCAACCGGGGGCACCCGGGCGAACTCTGGAGCTACCGCTGGAGGGAGCAGCATGCGAGCCGGTAGTGGTGGTGCAATTATGCAGACATTGCCCACCGGGACAACCCGAACAAACCGTAGTCTGCAGATTCATAACGACAGGACGTCACCCGAACCTGCTCCGACTGTTTCGAGGAATTCTTTGTCTTCGACCACAAGAGCGGGCTTACCCAGATAGCGCATACGATGGGCTAATGAAATGAATAAGGACGTTATGCGCTGTCATTACAAAGCCACTAGATGTCGCACTAACATGCTAGGTTATCGTAACAGACAGTATATGTACTTTGTTACACAGTATTCACATTTACGAAACCGTCTTAACGAACAGAATATAGCCTCCAGGGTCAGGGCTATCATGATCAACCGTATGATATCTCAGGTTGAAATGTCGGAAATACTAAGGGCAATTCAGGAGGAAATAAGGTCGTCTAACCGTGTGAGCTTGCCGAGATCATCAGTGGACAATGGGGATAACATAGGGTTGGATTCGACTTCTAATACTGATGGCGTTCAAGTTGACCAAAATAGAGAATCGTTGGGGACCCGGAGGGAAATTTATCTACAGTTGGAAAACAACGATGGCCGGGAGGTTGAATCAAGACAATCCTTAACCCTTTGGGATGAGGTTCATTTTCAAACTGTTGTGGAAGCCTTTGAGGAAAGTAATCTGGAATATGGAACGTTGGACCCGCTTTGTAGACCACAAATACCTAAGATCCGGTACAATAAGAAGGTTGGTAAAAGCTTGGAGTGACTTAAGTACGCTCCTTGGGGAACATCCAACCTTCGAAGATGTTCACAGTGCAATATACTGTGCCGCCATGACTGTTTCCAAAATGTGTGGTGTAAGTATCAGATCGGATGCTAGTGGCAACCAAAGGGGGAATGACAAGCCGGCATGGCAAAGACGTCTAGAAGGGAAAAAAATCTAAATTGAGAGCTGAAATTGGAAGGCTCACCCAATACCAACGGGGGATTCGTTCACAACACCTGATTCGAATGGTAAGACGTATTATAGGATCTGAGAATATTGGGACGATTACATCTGGTATGCTAGATGATATTATCGACCGTCGCACTCAGATTCTACAGGCTATCAGTAGCAGATTGAAAAGGTACCTCACAAGTACGAAAAGGAGAATAGATAACACTCTCTTCGTATTTAACCAGCGGAAATTCTATCGTGAGCTGGAGAAAAGAAACAGTGTAGAGTTGGGAATCCCTCAGACACCTGTTCAATCGGAAATAGAACAATTCTGGGGAGGATTATGGGAAACACCTGCACCTTTCCATGAAAATCCAATATGGACAGAATCAATGCACACGAGGGAAATGGATAATATACAAATATACGGATCTGGCGTTTGAGATTAAACAACGGGAGCATCTCCGACGGGTGGAGATTATACCGATAGTGATCTCAAGCACTGGAATAGCGGTGAATTCCGTGTCTCAGCATGTGAGTGAGTTGGGACTATCTGGCCACTTGCACGATATGTGTAAATCGGTAGTGCTTGATACATGCAGGATAATGAGAACATTCCTGGGGTAATGTGTAAATGTGAATGATGCTGTAATGTAACAAGATGTGACAAAAAAAGGACACAACAGTGCTGAAGTGACTTGTGGCCGAGTCCACCGTCATGTTCAGCTAAAAATGGACTCCAGCTCGCGCGGTATCTGGGGGGGGCAGAGGCGTGGGAATAATAATAATAATAATATACATACCCTCTTCCAAATATACAAATTAAAATATTACGAATGTTACGACAAATTCCGTTGTTTAAAAAGTTACTTAAGATGCCCATGGGGAGTATTGCTCTAAAATTTGTGTTTTCTTAAATTTTCTTTCTTTAATGTATTTATAATATATTTTAATATTTTTAAAATCTTCCTAAAAACGTTTAAAGAATTTGGAGGATTTGAAATATCATCTGTGTCATTAAGTTGATAATTTTCTAAGACAACATTTTGATCACATTAGATTTGTACCCACAGGGTACACAGTGACCACATTGTTAATATATACAAAATTAGTAGACATTTTTTTTGCAGTAACTGTCAATTCAGTAATCACTCTCGAGGATAAAGCGTTTCGGACTCCGAGACAAGTCCATCTTTAGACTAAATTGATGCCTTTATGACTAAATTGATGCTATTGGCACATCATCTGTTGTACATATGTATACACCTATTTATAAGCAGATTACGAGTATGCATGTGTGAAGTAGATATCACCCGAAAATGTCCAGCGTTTGATTCACTGAACTTTTCCATTACAGCAACCAACAAGAATGGAGGATTGGTTTTCATCACAAATTTCCTCTTTTCTTCACGACATTTACCACAATTGCCAAAGATTTGTATTTCAATATCATTTTACCCACATTAATTTCTAATATATCTTAATGTCAAATGCAAACAGATTTCGAAATTGTCTAACAAAAAAATATCTACATTTAGTCGCTTACGCTGGTGACCCCACTTACTTCCAGAAGCAATCGAAAAAATTCATGAATTACTAAATATAATTTTATTTAACGTTGGTCGTTCAAGACAATAGGAAGCATCCGATTAGAACATTTCAATCTTCTTTTCGTTTGCAACCAGTAACAGACGCAAAATCGCCTTAAGACACATTTGTATTATATAATACTTTTACAAATATCTCCTAGTAATTAACTAACAAAAACGTGTGTGGCTAACAACGTAACAGCAAGATTCTCTAACTTTTTAATGACAAAAATTTGTGGATTATGGAAATTTGCGGTATTTGCTCGTCAAAATGAAAGTTTTTAGAAGGTAAAAAATCATTAGATTAATCTGAAACTTTTTATCTGCAACTTTGTAAAACTAACCTGTTGAGATTATTCCAGAAATATTTGTGTACCTTCACCCGGAGGAATGAATCAATGAACCAAAACTTTCTATTTTCTAATATGTCGGCTTGTAATCTGGTTTTTTATTTACAATTCCCAACTATATCGAGGAAAAATCGATCACGTAATCGCTAATTGAAATTTTTCTCAATTATATTGCGTTATAATACGAGGTAAAATGTGAAGAAATCGGTGGGTTTGACACGTCCTCTCTAGTACATCCCATACATATTGTGAAAATGTATGATCCTTCTATATTTCAAATGAGGGACTTTAGATAGTTAATGTTGCTAATTTTATTGTGCTTTAATTTACAGTATTTTTGCAGCAACATAAAAGGATGTTGGGTAGAGGTATGTGTAAGTCAGTTCACCTGACTCAAATTTGCAAGTCTCACGTTTCAGTTTAAAATTTGTCAAAAAAGAAAACCCGCAATTATATGTATTACGGACTAATATGAACTACGCTTATTATTAAAAGCTTTTAGTTCTCTGCAACATGTATAATATCTTTTGTTCTACAGAGTTTCCCGAGATTTGCGGATAAAAACAAACAAAACCTTTATTGTTCGGAAAAAAAATGTTTTGAAACATGGTCGGTGTAAAAAAATATAAGATTTTCACAACTGGCGTCAATTTATGCATTTCTTTGTAAATAGCAGCAAAATCTCCATTTTGCCGCGACTTTTTATAAAAATAGGCAAAAGACACTGATTTAATCCATTTATACACTGTAACAAATTGATGAAAACTCAAGAACTGTAGGAGCCTTACTTGTAAATAAACGAAATTGTCCAATTTCGCGAAAAATTAGGGGTTTCCTTTTTAGCACTACCGGTGACAAATCAGTAACGAAATCGGACACAAATGATTTGCTTTTAAGTTGAACTTTATATGCTTCCAACGAGGTTGTTGGTGGTCAATACTTTATATTTTTCAGACTAGTTAAAGAAACATCGATAAAAGTAGTATGCTGTTATTGCAATAAATTTTCAATGTTTATTGCGTTCGCAGATATGACATTTGTGTTAACTACTCAAATTTCTATTTTGACGCAAAAAAGAGAGAAAAACGTTAGTCCGAGGAAAAATAATTTGGCAATTACTCAGACTGTTGATGTAAAACAAACTATTTAAAAATTTGATTTTTCCGAGCATATCTTTAATGACATTTTGTATATCTGCAATATGCCCAACTGCTTTGGACTAAACATTTCTTGAACTAAAATTTTTCCAATTTTGAGAATTTTCTTCTCACTTTTCAGTTTGTAATGTACTTTCATGTAAAATAGAAAATGAGTTTAATTATATTCTCGTTATAATATTTTATTTAAAATAAACTTTGATTAGCAACAACACATGTTAAAACATTTTTGGGACACATTTTGCATCCAACGTTTCGGGAAGGGCTCGTATTCTACAATTTTAAAAAGTTACGAGTTAAAGCCTTTCTATATTGAGATAACAATATATTCTGTATTTCCTTACTGATGCAAACTACACCGAAAAATATCGTAGTTACATAGTTGAAGAAATACGTAGCTAATTTCCGAAATCTCAAATAACTGTGTTAGTCACTGACAATTGGTTAATTGGTTGGTACCGAGCGTTTTATTGATGGGATTGTTCAGGCAATTTATTGTTGTTTTGAAACTGTCATGACAAAAAAAAAATATTATATAAAAAATGTTCTCTAATTAAGTTATTAATATTTTAAAGTATCGAAAGGATGGACCATTGTTGCGAAACATCAACAGAAATCCGGAGAACCCTGAGCAATATATTTAAAGTAAGTTTAATAGTATAACCAAAATTAAATTTTTATGAACACTTTCCTTACGAATTGTTTTAGATAAAATTTTGGTACGAAAAAGTGTGTTTTTTTGTAGAATTTCATCTCTCTATACGAAAAGTGTTTTTCATAGAACTTTCTATAAGAAGTGATTTTTTCCACTTCTAGAATAAAAGTAAGTGATCGAGCCTTTATAACAAAGCGACTTGCTTTAAGAAAAGTACCTTTCATGATATTTTTCTATAGGAAAATCCATAAAAGAATGGTCTTTAATGATACTTTTCTCAGGAAGAAAAGACTTTAATGACAATTTCTATGGTAAAAGCGTGTTTTCCACTTCTATGCAAATAGTGTTTTTCATTTATTTTCCTTTGATGACATTTTTCTACAAGAAAAATGTCTTCGATGCAACTTTTCTAAAAATAAAAGCATCGTGGAAGACATTTGTTTTAAAAGAAACACCTTTATATAAAAAAGGTGTTTTTTATGACATTTTGTCTATCAGAAAAGTGTTGAAAAAGTGGAAAGAAATTTTTTGTATAGAAGCGGTAAAAAACACATTGAATCTATTTTTATAGAAAAGTCTTCCAAGGCCTAATACATGGCACCAATCGCACAAAACAATTTGGTAAAAAGTAAGAGACGTTTAATACGAAAAGGTGTATAATTGATATTGGTTACTTGATTACAAATTAGCTGTTATGCAAAATATGCACGACTGACTTTGGATATCGCCATAATGTTGTTTTTATGCAAATAATATTGTCTCTCTACGTCATGAGAAGTGACTTATGGTGAACTAATGAATTAACTAAACGAACTTTCCGAACGGCCCGATATTTTATTACATAAAAGGAAATCAATCAATTCCTTTGGCATTTTTTATTTATGCCGCGGTCTGAAAATTTAGTAAAATCATGTAGAACATGAGTAGTAATCAAATGAGCTGTTTCACAAATACCCTAAGCTAACTTTCATGTACCAAATTTTAGCTAGGTTGTGTCTTATCTTTTCTTTTGGATTGTGCACGTCAGAAGAAGTGCGGTGAATCGATCGATTGCAGCCAAATATTGCTCAGAATTTCAGCATAATAAATCAAACAAAATTACAATTTATTGAAACTTTCCGCTTAGTTGGTTCGAGTTTTTTTCTAATTTCATAAGCAGTATAGGTCAGGCATTACATTTAGGTTAATGCAGGATATCAGTTAGAAACTACAGAGCAAAAATCTTTTTTTGTTAACATCTGTCGTTTCGTCTGTCATAGGAGTGGCTACAATGTAGCAAAATATTAAGTTGTTCAAAGTTTCATAGAGATTTATGACAGTTACTACAGCCCCGTTTGATTATATTCGCACTCGAATATATACTGTGTACTATTCGCGTAAAGCGTGAATCAAAAATTAATAATTACTAATAATTCATTACTGTCGCTTTTGGCATATTAAATATTTCCTGTGGATGAAATGGTCGACTATTGCATTTGTGCAACAAGTGTATTATGCGAAGAGGACCTCCCGAGATTGTACCCGGAATGATGGGAGAGATAGTCACGTGCACTAACCATCGCTCCAACGACCGTGGGGTTACATCCTGAGATATGAAAGCTATAACAGAAAACGTTAAAACTGTGTACACTAATCTATTAAAATAGTATTTACTACTTACTTTACACATTGTATTTTTCCCATACTTAAAATTGTTACTAGATGAATTAAGATCGGCCCCCGTTGTCACTCCCATGCAAAATTGGATCTACTAGACAAGTACTACTTTTTGGCATATAATTTCAAATTAGTATGCCCTTCTCACCTGTCATTGGTAAATCTTTATACTTTGGATCGCGTAATATAACTGAAGATAGGAAGGTTTTTTGGTTAGACTGTTAAGTCTAAAATATACAGGATAACGCAATAGAACGTGCATATTGCATCATCTTTTTTTGCGGGGTAAAAATGGCGCGAGCGGAAGGCGCCTACATCGTTGGGTTGGCGGGCTCATGGAGTTTTAGTCGCTATGAATCACTTCGACGAGAAGCGTCGCGCATTTTGCGTGCGCGCATTTTACGAGAACTCTCGTTCATATATTGCTACTAGGCGACTATATTGTGCTGAATATGGACTACGGCGAATTAGTGAAGCTCCTAGTGAAGTGCTAATTTAATTAAAATATGGGTAAAGCGTTTTGAAGAGACCGTTTCAACATTTAAACCACAAGCAAATGGTTGCCCAAGAACATCTGGGACCGAAGACAATGTTGAGAGAGTTATGGAGTCAGTACGAGGAAATCCACAAATGTCGACTTGCAAGAGATCGTCTGTCTTACAATTATCGCGACGAAGTTTGCAACGAATTTTAACATTGGATCTTAAACTGCATCCATATAAGCTGCAATTAACACAAGAATTGAAAGAGTCTGACTTCATAGCAAGGCTCGCATTTGCTAATGAAATGCTTAATCGATTTTCCAATTTTGACAATATCCTTTTCTCTTACGAGGCTCATTTCCTTATGAATGGGTTCGTAAACCGTCAAAATTGTCGTTACTGGAACTGTAAAAATCCCAAAATCAAACACCAGAAACCATTGCATAGTCCTAAAGTGACAGTATGGACAGCAATCTCTGGCAAAGGAATAATTGGTCCTTCTTTCTTCGAAAATGCGCGGGGCCAAAACGTTACGGTTAATACGGAACGCTATGTTGAGATGTTGGACGGATTTTTGGCTCCAGAAATTGAAAGTTCACGAATAGTGAATTCCAGAACTTGGTTCCAACAAGATGGAGCTACCTGGCACACATCAAATGACTTCATGGCGGTGTTGAAGGAGATGTTCCCTGGCAGACTGATTTCGAAAAGAGGTGATATCCCATGGCCCCCCCGTAGTCCAGACTTGACGCCTCTTGACTCTTGACTTTTTTTGTGGGGATACCTTAAACACAAAGTCTACAGTAATAATTCAAGAAACATCGTTCAGCTCAAGGAGAATATCCGTGGTGAATTGGCAGCCATTAATTACACCAGTATTACTGAAGAAAGTTTTCAATAATTTTCGTTTGCGATTAGAGGAGTGCCGTCGTAGAGAGGGTCACCATTTAGATGATGTTATTTTTAAAAAATAAACTCCATTTATTACTCTATAATGCTTTAGATTTATTTTAACTATACCTTTTGTATTTATTTTTTAATCTATTTTTTAAATATGCACGTTCTATTGCGCCACCCGTTATTTGTCGTCATAACTTCTAAAGTGTCAGCAAGCACACTGCATAGTGTAATTCGTCCCTACAGTCTAAATTATTGCTGTTACTATATAATCGAAATAATTATTCGGAACATGACGTCCAATAGTTTAAATAGGTAAATAACTATGTATAGGTAAATATTAAGTAAATGAGTTAAATAAGTTTTGGCGTCCAATATTTCCTCCAAAAAAGTTAAAGAAATAGATGTTTGTTGTATATATTAGCTGCCCAAACACAAAATGTTGGATAAATATTGGTAAAACTCGGACGCCACTAGAAGTACAGTGCATACCTAGAAAATTAAATTATTGTCTGGTGAACATTTTGAAAACCCACTCTTTACATTGAATGTAACGTAATTGAAAACTCGAGTTTTCGTCATTAAACCAATTGCAAGTTCGCTTGTATCCTATGAATGAGATATGAGAGAGCTTTTCACAGTCGGTGAATCACTGAAGAGGTCTTTTTCAAAAGTTAGTTTGAGAACCTTTTACTAGACTTGTCGGTAGTTCGATTATTCGAAGTGTTCATCTACAATCGAGGTTCAAAGAAATATCAATGGCAGTATCGCGTGGCTTGCATTAACCACCGTTTTACGGTGAAAAATATTATTTAAATCTTAGTTAATTCTAATCGACAATTCAAGAAGTAATGTATAATGTATTTCGAAAACATGGTTTTAGCAATTTTTCGAGAGCAAAAAGATATTTGTCTACATAACATTAAAAACATTTGAAATAGGTGTATTTTATGTTAACTAGAAAAAGCAGGATATTATGGCAATAGAAAACATTTTGTTACTTCATACACAAGAACAAAAATTCCTATTAAGTATTATCCATTTTAGTTTACATTTCTACTGTACATTAAAATTGTATTCCATTAATTAGATTTTCTGTATAATTTGGTGTTACAAATTGCGGTAGCCCGGGAATTCAAATATTTTGCAATTTGTGAAACTGCATTCTCTAATGGAGGCCCAACGTCTCTCCGTTATTTGCCCATTTCAAAATTCAGGGCACTGATCAGCATTGCTTGAAAAAATTTAACTTTTTATACCTTCATCCGAAGGAATGTATATCATTTGATAAGGACGAAACATCACACCCATAGGAAATCGTGTAAGGTACCAAGTATCTTTTGGCCAAATGTGTTACACGACTCTTTAATTTGATTGGGTGATTTCCTTGGCTGGCTAAAATTTTTTTATGAAATTTCCAAAAATTTGACATTGGCTAATATTTTGTCACACCATAGCCGTGGATTATAAATGGGATATATCAATCCTTCGCTTCCCCATTTCTTATACAAATTGACGGATTTGTCGAAATTGAATTTTCCCTGTAACCCTAATTCATAAATTTTTTCAACTGCACTAAGTTGTAATTGTTGGTGAAATAAAAAAATATAATAATCAGGACAACCGTGCATTTTCTAGTAAATTTCATTGGATTACCTAACGTAACCCATACAATTCCAAGTTTATACCATACATCATACAGTGAGTTGAAAGCAAATTACAGTAATTAAGTTCAGTAAGTTATAATTTTGTTTAAGTGTATGTTAATTCACAGAACTTATTGATAAGAACTAAGTGGTTTATCACGCCCCTTCTTGCACTCCGCTCACTTTTGCCCCTATGCAAAATAATGTTGGGTGAATGTACATATAAGTCATTTCATATGATTAATATCTCTGTATTGATTGAAGAATACATAATTGGTTTTGAATTTTACGGTCATAGTCTTCGAACAGTCGATTGACAAAAAAATCGTCCAAATGTTCAGCTTACTTGTTGTTTAACAACATTGCGGGTTGATTATGGTTATCATAATCGACCTACTGTGCGAGCAATTGGCAAAATTATAAAGAAATTTGAAGAAACTGGAAAAGTTACAGATGTGGTCAGTCCTGTGAATTATCGCAATATACGCACTGCCAAAAAAGTCGCTTCTTTTAGTGAAAGTGTTACGGATAACCCGAATTCTAATTCAAAACGCTATGACCGTATGATAACCGATTTTTCTGTGTTGCAATTGAAGATTACGAACAGATATTAGTTTTATTACAGCAGAAGCTCCCAAAAAGCGTAACTTGACGTTTTGTAATTTTCACAAAGATAATACGATTTGACGTCGTTATACCTTTTTTGAGGGGCTACGTCAAAGACGTGTTTATGCTTATAATCCCCAAACGTTGGAGCGTTTGAAAACCAACTTTCGTCAAGTTATCGCCGAGATTCACTGCTGCAATCAATCTATTTTGTACATAATGACAAGATCCTAGAATTATAATAAAATAAAAGTTTCATTGAAATCATAGTTTTATGTGTGTTTCATTTAACTTTTCTTTTGAAACCGAAAAATCGATAACCCGGCAAAAAGCTACGTATTGAAAACAGAAAACGCAATATATTAATGGCAATAATGCAGTGATTTTTAAAATCTTTACAGATTATGTATTGGAGCGCCCGACTTGCGAGTGGCATGCGAAACACAAACGCGAACATATTCCCCAAAAGTAGTTTTAATATTCGAAACGGAGAAGGATATCAAACCAGAATAGAAAGTGCAATGAAAAGCTACATACGAAAATACATGTAACGAAAATTTAAAAATAAAAAAATCTGGTATAAAATATGGCCCGACAATTTTGTGCTATTTTGTGCTAAAACAATTATTTTGATGAAATTCATGGTAAAATTTATTCTTACAGGTGTTTCGAAATCATGCAATAATTGTTGAAAATGTTTTTGGAATAAGCTTCCGCAATTTTAAACAATTTGAACCACCAACGGACCTATTTTTGGGATATAGGCGTTTGCCACTATTATGTTATCAAAACCGGCACGACAGCTCATAGCGGTAATGCGAAAATGTTGGAAAAATTGCTGTTTCGTGGAAAATGTGTAAAAATAATGAAAATGTAATCTTTAACCAAATTACGATTAAGATAAGTTAAACTTGACTAGTAATCAGAAGCGGACAACCACGGAAATCAAATCATTTCGCAAATAGATTTAAATATGTATTGTCTGTGATATAGCTGACCTGATGTGGATCTATTGGTTCGTCTTCCGGAGTCAAAGCGGGGGATGATTTCCTGTGACCGGGCCTATGACTTGCACCGCCAGATGAGCTTGTTCCAGATGTTCCAGTACCTAAAAAAAATTTAAATTATATTACATCGATGTTATTGAAATTATTTACTTTTGCACAGCATTCCATGTCAGTCTAAAGTATTAAGGAAATGTGCAATTGCGTAGTTATCGAAAACAAGAAATATACATTACCTGAGTTTGCAATGTGGCTTTTCAAGGCGATTATAAAAAATCTAATTGACAATATTTGCATGATTTTAAACGTATTCGCTTACATGTACTGAAAGTTTAACTGAGAGCCACCTACACACAAAAAAATTAACTGCTGCTACATTCCCCATGCTGCTATAAGTGATTTGTTTTTCTATGAAACCACAGAAACTTGGCTATACTTCCCAAGTAAATTGTTGTTTTCACATTATACTTTTACCTAATATCGTTGTAAGTTATGCCATTAAGTAGCGACTAATAGAAAAGTATTCAAAAATAACACAAGGAAACTTGTTCGGATTACAAGATGCAGGCATAAAGAACGGGAAACAAAAAAAGCCCTGAATGAAGTTCATTTAAATGAAGTTCAATTTAAATGTAAAAATCAAAACTCATATTTGAGTGCAGGTTATTCTCGTGAAAACATAGTAGGAAAATTGATATCTATTAGTCTTTCAATCTGTTGTTACAAGATTCAATAAAATACAACCGCTTGAGGTTCTTGAAAAATCTCAGAGAAACGTAGGATAATAGAAATGGAATAATCTTTCATATATATCCTAATTTGTCTAAATGCATTCTCAGGATTGACGATTTTTTTTCTAGAAACAGTGCAAAACCACGATTTTAAGGGTTGGCAATATTTTGTAAAATTTTTTCATAGAATTACTTCTATCGCATCACATTATATTTTTGCAAGAAACACTGCTGTTTTGCGAAACCAAGCAGTATAAACCCACTCTTAATAAATTTCTTCGACTTCTAGTCTTCTTTGCCTTGTATCTTTACATAGGTTGGGATTAAAATGTAAGCATGAACAAAATGATTTTCAAATTTTTAGATTTAAATATTAACGTAAATTTAGAATAAAAAATTTCAAAAAAGTTTCACAAAAGAAATGCCATTTTGATACAATTTGGCACTTAGAAGATTTTTAAAATTACATCATCTTCCCTCGTGCCAAAAAATTATTTGACATTGTCTTTTGAAAATATATGTATTTAATTATTTTAAATTTTACATACATATGTAAATAAAAAGAATATTTCACTAAATATTTATTTTTTCAATATTCTTTAATGATGGTCTTTCCTTACAAAGGACATTCTATACATGCACTTTTAAATTTGAACGTAAGTGATATATTCTGTACTGAAGACGATTTTTTTTGGAATTTTTCAAATGATGTGCATTGACGAGCTTATTTCGTTGTTTGGGACTCTACAATAAAAAATCTATTTAAAGCAAATTTGGAATACATAAAGAAAATTATAGGAAAATTTTATAATATATTTCTGCAGAGCTTTTCGTCTGAAATCAGTAATATCTGCAAGATTTTGTTTAGTACTCAGTAACTAAAAAATAAGATACACAGATATTCTGAAATCAATTACACTGTGGAACATTTTTGGGGTTTTTGTCTGCGGGGTGAGAAATTCCAAGTCAGGGTGATGGTACTAGGTCAGTATAGTAAAATCCTCAAAGGGTTTCGCGTTCGTATGTGTCAGTTTTTTTTTATGACCTTTTACATTTTTTCCTTATCTTGATGTTTTTTCGCTTAGTTGTAAAACTTTGGCAAAAACGTAGTTTGACATAACTCGAGAACGACTAGTTCGATTTTGCTGAAACAAATTGAGAAAAATTAAGAATTACATTTCCTTTAATCCATTCATATACTATTTCTCTACCAAATCAACATTTTTGCAATTATAAATAAATTTATGAAGAAACTTTTCTCAAAATTTTTTTTTTTTAATCATATAAATCCCAAACGGAAAAAAGTGTCAAGTCTTATAACTTTTACGTAAGGCCACATAACCTTTAAACAAAATGCGACATAGATCATAGAAATCGATTAACGCGTTCTGCTTTTATTCAAAATTAAGTAAAGGTATGAATTTCAAAAATTTGCTCGAGATATGCTCAAAATTCCTTGGAAAAAACATTGATGATTTTTTTATGATTCTCAGAATTAAAAAAAAGTAATAAAGAAAAGGTTATTTGATTTTTATGGTTGCTGTAAAAAACTGAAAAACGGTCATAAATGTGCGCGGACAATTAAAAGGAAAAAAGGAAAGTGCACTTTTGTAATTATTTGGGTTTTTTCTGTTGGCTACCTGCATGATTTTTTTACACAAATTGCACCCACATTCATGTGTGGTCATGTTTTAGAACGTCAGTAAAATATTGAAAAATACGTAGTATAAATAGGTGTTAATTGTTCGATTTTTGTCATTCATTTTGTCATAGAATATGGAACTGTGCAAGCCGGATATAAATAACTTTTGCTACTGCTGCGGTCAATATGTCTCAACACATAAAAAAAGGGGAAATTTCAGTACTGATTTTGTTCAAATATACGAGATGTACTTCAACCAAAATGTTATAGTGAACAAAAATTGGGTGCCAAATATAGTGTGTAAAAGCTGCTACAACCGTCTAATGGATTGGAAAAATAAAAGACGTGAAAGTATGCCATTCGGTATCCCAATGACTTGGACTAATCCTGGCGAAGGTCACAATCCATTGAATTGCTATGCATGTGCGAATAAAGGAGCCGCAAAAAGGATAAGAAAATCGTATAATTACATTGGTGTTGCAAGTGCCGCAACACCATTGCCTCATTCGGACGACATTCCTGTGCCAGAAGCTTCTAGCCCAGATATTTTATCTTCTATGACTGCTCCGACATATGATTTACGTGATGATCCCCCATATGAACCATCAGTATCCAATTTTAATAAATCAAAATAAGCTTAATTCAATTGTTGCCAAATTGGAATTAACACAGCATAAATCGGAAGAGCTGGCTTTGTTTTTGAAATCAAACAATTTGTTGGCATCCGGTGTAAAAGTCACAGCTTATCGAAGTCGTCAGGCAAGACTCCAAAGTTTATTCCTTGTGAATGATAGAAAAACTTCTGCATATTGCCCGGATGTAGGAAAATTGATGGACGCAATGGAAATAAAATATGAAGCAGATGACTGGAGATTATTTATTGACAGTTCAAAACTCAGCTTGAAGGCAGTTTTACTGCATAAGACCAATAAAAAACCTTCAGTTCCAATCGCCTATAGTACAGAAACGAAAGAAACATATGATGCACTGGAAAATATTTTGAAAATGGTTAACTACGCCAAACATAGGTGGCGCATATGCTGCGATTTAAAAGTTGTAGCTATGCTTTGCGGTCTTCAAAGCGGCTATATAAAATATATGTGCTTTTTGTGCGATTGGGACATGCATGCCACGGATGGAAACTCAGAGAGCACAGCAGGTTACAAACGGCCAATATTATTCGTGAGCCTCTAGTACCGAAGGAGAGGATATTGCTGCCTCCACTGCATATTAAACTTGGAATTTTTAAGAATTTCATCAAAACTATCGCCAAAAGAGATGAAGTTTTCTTGTGTTTGAAACTAATTTACCCGAGACTCAGCGAAAGTAAAATTAAAGAAGGTAAGTTATAATATCACATTCATTTCCCATGATTTTCCATCATTACAAATTCATTTTTTCCAATCAGGTGTACTAAATGGTCCAGATATACGAAAGCTGATTAAAAGTGACGCATTCAACAATATTTTGATTGACGCTGAATTGGATGCATGGCAGGCAATCAAAGAAGTAATAGAAGGATTGTTGGGAAAGCATCGTTCTACCAACTACGATGTTTCTGTCGCAAGGATGTTAAGATCGTTCTCGAAAATTGGTGTCCACATGTCCTTAAAGATCCATTATTTACATCGTCATCTGGACTACTTCTGCAAACAATTGGCTACCGAATCTGATGAACAAGGCGAACGCCATCATCAAGTTGCTGTGCCATTTGAAATGAGGTAATAATGATTTTTTATTTTTTCCGAGTGCAATAATTGCGGAAATTTGCTGGTGGAGTAAGCTTGTGTGGCAAGAGAAGGATGATCCTGATGATAAAGAATTTTCAGGAGGTGCAGAAGGGCCAGCAGTGGAGTCACACATTGACATTATATGTGTTTTATTTGTTATTGTTCAGTCCTTTTGTTGAATTATATAAAATACTGAATTCTCGTCCGAAAATGTTAGTTTTTTTATTAATTTCTCGGGCTCAGTCTAGCTTGCGCTAGCCTCTATATTACACTCCTTGCAAGGGGGCGGGATGTCTAGCTGGGCACTCTAATAGTTTTAAGTATTTAAATAAATTATTACCCTTAAGTGCAACCCTAAAAATTATAACGAAGAAACGAAAAGAGATTGAGATAAGAAGAAGGTAAAATATACCCCCGAAGTTATTAATAAACTATATGAAAACAAAAAACTTAATTTTGTTTTTTATTTCAATCAACCCGGTTTGGATAATTATTTTATTCGCCCCCACACCCAAACAATACACATGATGTCTTATGTAACTTAATCTAACATGAAACCTGAAATTTGCCTCAAAGAGTAATTCTGATTCGTACAAGCAATGTAATAAATAGAGCCTGGTTTCGAAATTTGTATGTTGTAATTAGTCTAAATAAGTAGCCTCAAATAGTAATATGGCGACTGTACTGTAGAATTTGTGAACTAATATGAATCTCCTTGCTATTTTACCAAAAAATATGTAAGCTTTGTGTCTCATAAATTGTGAAATGTTCAACTTCGAGCTAGTGTAACAATAAATTTCCTGTATTTTAAAGCCATACGTAAAAGAAAATAAAATGCAGTGTATTTATAATTTATAAACTTATAACTGCACTATAAACAAACGGAAAACGGTCACGGAGTAAATCCAAACAAGACTGAAGTGGTTCTGTTCACCAGTAGATACAATATATCACTTGTGGATCCCATCTCTCTGGGACGTACCGAAATTCCTTTCGCGGACTGTGCAAAATACCTTGGTGTATTATTGGACAAGAAGTTGAATTTCAAATTCAACATTCTGGACAGGGCGAAAAACACCACAGTGACGCTATACTCGTATGCGTGCAAGAGGGCAATATGGAAACAATGGGGACTGAGGCCTGCACTTTTCAATGGTTGTATACTGCAGTAGTAAGACCGATAATGTTGTATGGAGTTATCTGTACTGTAGCATACCAGACAAGGTCCAAAGGATGACTAGTCTGTGCACCACCCCATCCGATGCACTAAATATAATTTTGAATTTACTACGCCTGGACATAATTAGTATGCAGACTGCCGCAGTTACGGCGTTAAGACTAAGAGAGCTATCACAGTGGTCGAACAATGCTTATGGTCACAGTGTGATCATTTACATGGAACCATAGACTACACCTTCGTTGAAGTACCATATACTTATACCAGACAGAGATACGTGGAAATGTAGAACTTCTGGTACAAGACTATATATGTGGACTTTTACACAGACGTCTCAAAATAAAATAATCAGGTAGACCTTGGGGTCTACTCCAAAGACAAAACGCTAAGTATAGCAAGAAGACTACCTGATCACTGTAGCGTTTTGGGCCATTAAGAAACAGGCAGAATGGGTGAAATTTAAAGTCTTTACCACTGTGAGGATTAACAAATTCTCTGGCAGTCAAGCTGCGATTAAGTCCCTGGATTCTGTCTTCCTGAACTCAACATCAGCCTCGCAGTGCCGCAGATCTCTTAACGAGATGACTCAGAATTTCAGCATTCATCTTATGTGGTGCCGGGTCACAGGGACATGCCAGGGAACTGCAGATCAGACGAGCTGGCAAGACCAGGGACAACCTTACAGACTCCATTTGCATGCCTCTACCCACTTGCAAGCTCCTACTACGAGGTAGAGCATATTTAGCAGCAAATGGGAGGTGGGCGTCTGTCCGAGGCTATAATCAATCCAGACAGATGTGGCCTCGCCCAGATCTGAAGCGTTCGCACAAATCAAGACCCGACCATTACTTGTATCCGTCATGACAGGACATTGTCTGATTGGAAGACATGCAATGAGACTGAATTTTCCGACTAGTGACTTCTGCATTAGCTGTAGGGATAAAGAGGAGGAGGGGTGCATAGAACACCTTTCCTGAAATTTCCCCTCCCTGACGAGCAGGAGGGGATCAACACTAGGCTCTTATTTCTTTAGCGGCCTAGGAGATCTTGACGATATAGATATTGTCCGACTTAAAGGGGAAACTAGGGGCATTCATGTCATTCATGCAGTCTAAGTGAGTCTGTCTATTCAGACTGCCACACTGACCTGACCTAACCTAACCTATCTATGAACAACGAAAATATAAAGTAATTTGTTAAATTTGGTAATTTTCGTTATGGAATTGAGAATCCCTCAATTCTTTCCAGAAATATTTCAAAACTTTTTAACGTTTTGTTTTACTTACGAAAGTTTCATTGCACTCAGTACATAAATATTTATTGCCCATTTTATTTCTTACAAACTTTATAAAACCTACTCTTGGGTTTCCCCTTTATATTTACATACTTCTACAGGGTTGCCCATATTCGACGGACCCATCTGGCAACGCCATAACTTTTGACAGAGATGTCAGATCGCTTAATGACATATCGCGTTTGAAGCGTCAGTCCAAGCAGATTTTTACCATGGAACAATACACGCCACGCGAGCGCTCTGAAATAGTTGAAATTTACATTCAACAGAAGAAGTCAATTATGAAAACTCAACGTGCTTTTAAAATATTAAAAAATGTGAGAAGTGCGCCTTCTAAGAACACCATTAAGCGTTTTTACGAAAAATTTTCGACTGGTGAGGCTCTTTCTAAGCCGAAAAGGCCAAATAAAAGTCGACCAAGGCGATCGGCCGAGAATATCGCTGCCGTACGAGCCAGTGTTGAGAGGTCCCCAAGAACATCCCAAAAACGCCGTTCTCAGCAGTTGGGCATGGCTCGGTCCACTTTACAACGGATTATTCGCGTTGATTTGCATTTGTTCCCGTACAAAATTCAATTGACGCAAAGATTGTTGTCCGCAGGACAAGCCTCGTCGATTGGAATGGGCCCAACGAGTCATCGAAATGGCCGATGATGACGAGCAATTTTGGAACAAAATTATCATGTCCGATGAAGCCCATTTCACATTGAATGGGACCGTAAATAAGCAAAATTGCCGTATTTACGCCACTGAAAATCCTCAGGAGATTCAAGAATTGCCTCTCCATGACGACAAAGTCACAGTTTGGTGCGGCGTTAGTGCGAAAACGGTCATTGGGCCGTTTTTCTTCCAAAACGAAAATGGCCATGCTGTTACCATCAACCAGGAGCGTTATCGCGACATGATGACCAATTTTGTGATGCCAATTATTCGTCAAAAGCGTATGAGGCAGTTCTGGTTTCAACAAGACGGCGCTCCACCGCACACAAGTCGCATAACAATCGATTTTCTGAAGAATTTGTTTCCGGGCCGTTTGATGTCGAAAAGTGGTGATTTGGACTGGCCACCGCGTTCGCCCGATTTGACGCCCGCTGACTTCTTCTTGTGGGGACATTTGAAGTCAAAGGTTTACGTTAACAAGCCAAGGACCGTAGAAGAGCTCAAGGACAACATTCGTGAAGAAATAGCCGCTATTCCGGCCGAAATGTTGGCGAAAACGATGCAAAATGCTGCAAAAAGGGCACAATAGGCCATCAACGCCAGAGGCGGCCATTTGAGAGATATCATATTCAAAAATTGATGTAAACAAATCTACTTGGAACAAATTAAATGAATAAGATTGCCAACCGCCAAATTTTTATTTTTTTCTTTGATTTGTTTTTAAAAAACATGGGTCCGTCGAATATGGGCAACCCTGTATGTGCTCTGAATGAACCGTTTTCCAACGTTTTGCACAGAAATATGTAATATTTATTTATTTATAAGCCGGGTGAATAAAAGTTTTGGCTAGAAATAAAACAACAAAATGTTTTTAAATATTCCTGAAAGAATCCCACAATTTCCAAACTAAAATCAAGAATGAATAAATATTTTTAATAAATTTAATTTGTATCTATGTTATTTATATATAATTGTTAGCACATTTGTTTTAAACAGCAGTTATAAAACTGCGTTTAAACACCTGAAAAATATTTTGTACCTTTAAAGCCATAGTTAATTTTATATAATTATTATTTTTTTTTTTTTGTTCAAAAGTATCACATATTTGGGACAAGATATAGGTGTCACTATAACATCTGGGAATACAGTTTAGACGTAAGTGTTCAAAATTTTGTTATCTTTCAGAATAATTTAAGGATATTATACTTACCCGAACAATTTTGCTAGCAATCGGCGAAAGGAAATGGTTATAAAAACACTATTTTCTACAAATTTTGATTTGAAATTTCTGCCATTTTTAAAAAACCAACTATATATTAAAGTGATTTTTTTTCAGTTTACGTGAAATTTTATTACCTTTCGAAAACAAGTTTTATAAAATAATTTGGACTTCTATTTACCTAACAATTAGAAAAAACGGTAAAAACTCAGAGGAAAACATTTAGAAACAAATTATTCTAAATCGCATATTTCCCAATCTGCGAGCCAACCTGATATATAGATGGTGCCAGTAGTTTGAAAAAAATTGTAATAGTTTGGTGAAAAGTTTAAGTTTTAAGGCGCCACATTGCTTAGTATTTTTATTTGAGTCATCAGAAATATCTCAGTGAATTTGTAAACATCGAAAAAATTTGTTCACCTTTACGTAATTTAATATTTCCGTTTGAAAGGTCTCAGTCCAGCCAATATTAATGCCGACCTAGATTCTAATTCGGGAGAGTCTGCTCCTTCGCCTACGACTGTAAAATATTGGGCAAATCAAAATTTAAAAGGACCCGTATTAGATGTCCATTGAGGTGTCCACGCCAGGCACGGTTAAGGAAATCCGAAAAATGATTGGCATTTCAATATGTGCTATACATTGTATATTGACCAAAGATTTTAAGATGAGAAAGCTATGCGCAAAACGAGTGTCGTGCTTGCTTTCATTAGAGGAAAATGTTTCAGTAGAGTGTTTGGCGACGTTTCACCACAATAAAGTCGATTTATAACCATGGATGAGACATAGGTCCACCATTTCACACCTAAGACAGAGGGGCAGTCAAAGCAGTGGACTAGAATGGGAGAATCGTGTCCAAAAAAAGCGAAGACGGTTCCATTTGCAAGCAAAGTCATGGCGTTTCTTTTTTTGGGATGGACATGGAATTACTTTTACTGAATACGGCGAATATTACACTAATTTATGGCAGCGTCTAGGTGATGGCGCTGCCATAAATTATTCGCCAGATTTAGTTGCCTTTGACTATTTTCTACTCCTAACCTTGAAAAAATGGCCCGATGGTAAACGATTTGCCAACAATAAAGAGGTGGAGTCTACGGCTATTTTAAGGAGTTTGATGGTTCTCACTGTAAACAGGGTATAGAAAGTTGTAAATTGTATGTTAAATAACAAACTTCATACATACACTAAACACAGTACAGTGCATTGGAGAATATTGAAGAATGCCAGGGAAAAATCGTAAAAGCATAAATAATACCAAATTGGCTTGTGCTCAGTGCAAATTGCACATCAAAGAGGAGACCGATGATATTATTGAGTGT
Organism: Philornis downsi; assembly: GCA_019455685.1. NCBI lineage: Eukaryota > Metazoa > Arthropoda > Insecta > Diptera > Muscidae > Philornis > Philornis downsi. The sequence goes on from JAHXMU010025373.1 coordinate 435,153, forward strand.
GATAAATGCACAAACAAATTTCATGCTCAATGCACCAAACTGGATAAACGTCAGTTTGAGTATTGTTGTTGTTGAAAAATGAGCGTGAAGTTTTTGCCTGTCATATGTGTGAAGAAGGAAAAGGAGGAGAAGGAGGAGAATTGCGAAGTGAGCTGCAGGCGATCAAAACAAAGCTGGATAAGTTGGATAAGCTGACTGAAATTCAACAAACAATTACGTTTATGTCGCAGCAGTATGATGCTATTTTGAAAGGTATAGCAGAGAATAAGATGAAATTAAGTGCAGTTGAAAAGGAAAATCATCTGCTTAAAAAAGAATTAAATGATTTGAAATTTTCAATAAAATTATTGAATGATGAGCGGGTGAGAAACGACTGTGTTGTCAGTGGTTTGGTGGTAGCTGATGGTGTTACAGCGGTTGATTCTGTTGTTCAACTGTCAAAGAGTATTGGAGTGGATATGGAGCAAACAGGTATTGAAGATGCTTACTTCATACGTAACAAAAACCATAGAAAACATATGACAGCACCCAACAAGAAAACGGTGATTGTTAAATTTGCAACAAAAGCAGCCAAAGAAAAGTTGATGACAGCAAAGACCAAGTTAAGGCAACAAGAGCCTACCAATGATATATAAGTAAATGATTTTCTTAGTAAAGAAACAATGAATCTACTTAAGTATTCGAGATCACTGAAGAGCGTTGGATATAATTATATATATGCTAGATATTTTACAAGCGAAGCCAAATTGCAAAAGCGCAAATAATCAGAAGTGAAGAGGAAGTTGATAAATTATTATTGAACGCAACTACTGGCAAACATTGGGGACGTAGATCTAAAGCTACTGATGTTGAGAATCCAGATATAAGTGATGATGAAGTAGAGGATTTAGCGTTTGTTTCACCAAATTAGTTATTTAACTTGTGTGTCATTCTTTATTATTTTTTTTTTATGAGTAATAACCAATATTTTAAAATATATTTATATATTATATTTTAAAAACTTCACTGAATTTAATAACTGTCTATATCAGTTAAATTATAAATTTTTAAATTTAATTAGTGTCAACATGAGGAGCGTTTCTTCGGTAACAAAATTTAATAAGTTTAAAAATGTTATTTCAAGGCTTTCTAAACTGCCAGATGTAATTGCTATTCAAGAATCTTGGTTCAATGAAAAAGTAGTTCAAATTTATTCTATTCCTGGATATTCTAGTGTTCATTGTTGCAGAAAGGATGGATATGGCGGTACTTCTCTGTACATTAGTGACAGATTACACTTTAATGTCGAAAATTGTCAAAGCGAAAGTTTTGTTGAATATATTTCAATTACAATTGAAAATTTTCGCATTAATAATAATGCTTTAAAAATTATGTCATTTTATAGTTCGCAAAAATGTTTGGTTCAAGAATTTTTAATATTATGGAACGAATAATTGGTGTTTGTGCGCAAAAACCTCTTATTGTATTTGGGGATGCAAACATTGATTTATTTTAGAGTAATCAATTTTTAGAACTATCAAATTTATTTTTGAATTACGATTGCCATAATTGTCATGAATTGATAACAAGGCCAAGTAGTGGCACTTGTATTGACCATGTTTTTAGCAATTTTACTGAAAGAATTTTTATTGATTCGGTTGAATGTCCATTGACTGATCACAATATAATATGCTGCAAGTTGAAAACCGATTATTTTTCAGATAAGAATATTGAAATTCGAAAAAACCATTGTGACTATGACAAAGTTCATGAGTTTCTGCAAAATAATTTGACTGAATGTGAAAGAAATGATAATCCAGAAGAAATAACGGACAAGTTGATACAATGTGTTAATGATGCTATTGACAATTCTACCAATTTATCAACAAGCAAGTTGAAATTAAGGTTTGAAATAGCACCTTGGATAAATAAAAACTTACAAACTATAATTTTACTTAAACAGAAATTGTTGACTAAACGTCGAAAGTCGAAGAATAAAAAGTACGATCATTTGTTGAAGAGATTATGTAGAGTTATTAAGATTGCCTGTAGATGTTGTCAGAGTAATTATTTTTATGGGAATTTAAAAAGAATAGGAACGGATCATACCAAGTGTTGGAGGTTTATAAATGATATACTGGGGAGAGTACAGAAAAAAGATTTTAACCTAAAAACATCAGCAGGAACTTTGGTTTTTGATGATGAGGTTAAAGCAAACCTTTTGAACCAGTGACGTCAGTCACGCTGTTAGTGAATTAAGAAGTCAGATACTGATATTACCAGGGTATACATGGAATTATTTACGAACTTTAACCGCAATGTCGAATCGTTTTTTTATTCAATCAGTTACTGTAGACGACATTAAGGTAATAATTAACAATTTAAATTTAAAAAAGTCAACTGGTTGTGATAATATTCCTTCATTTCTAATGGTAAAATGCAGAGAGTTAATTGCACCCATTCTGTGTAATATATTTAATAAAATGGTTGATATGTCAAGTTTCCCTAAGTGTTTGAAAGTTAGCAAGATTGTTCCTATACCAAAAGTATCGAATGCTTCTGAAGCAAAAGATTTTCCTCCGGTTGCCTTGCTATCAATTATTGACAAAATCTTTGAAAAGATTATTCATACAAGAGCATATTTTGATGAGAACAATTACTTTTATAAATACCAATTTGGTTTCAAAAAAGGTTGTGGCACTGAAGAAGCGGTAGTAAATGTTGTTAACTTCATATGTAGTGGTTTGGATAATGGTTCAGTTGGTGTTGCAGGTATATTTCTTGATTTTACGAAGGCTTTTGATTTAGTTGATCATGAAATAATGCTGCAGAAATTAGAATTATATGGAATAGTGGGGAAAGAACTGGAATTACTTAAAGACTACTTTCAAAATAGGAAACAATTTGTGCAAGTAAACCGTTGTAAAAGTGAAATGGTAAATGTTGAATGTGGAGTACCACAAGGTAGCTGTCTAGGGCCGTTATTATTTTCAATTTTTTTGAATGATATTTGTAATTTGAACCTTGTTGGTAAAATGTATATGTTTGCAGATGACGTTTGCTTATTTTATTCATATAGTTACGATTTGACTTTGAAAATTAACATGGAGCGGGATATTGCCCTAATAGTTGAATATGCTAGATTGAATAAAATTGTTCTGAATCCAAATAAAACTAAATTAATACGGTTTAGACCACATGCCAATGTATTAAATAATCATTTTAGTGTTTTAGTTGATGGTAATATAATTAATGAAACCCATGAAGTTAAATACTTAGGGATTACTTTGCAAAATAATCTCTCTTGGGAGCAATAGCACCGGCTATTGGTATATTATACAAAATGAAATTCAAATTGAACGTGGAAACTAAAATATTAATTTATCAAGCACTTATTCAAAGTCACCTAAATTACATGGCGTTAATATATGGATACAAAAGGACAAATGTTATGAAATCGTTACAAACTATGCAGAATAAAGCACTGAAAATAATTTATAATTTACCAAATTTGCATTCAACTATATCTTTGTATGTTAATGTTTGTAAATCCATATTGCCTATTTATAGACTTTATAAATATCAACTACTCTTGTATGTTTTTAAGAGTTTGAACAATTTTGGGTATCGTACCATTAGTTTTTCCCAGAACCAATCGTTTATGTATACAAGACATCAACAAAATCTAAGAACACCTAGATGCAGATTAGAAACTACTAAACAACGCATTGAATACATGGGTAGTTTAGAGTACAACAATTTGCCTGCAAATATGAAAGGAATTCTATTTATTCCTTCACACTTCAAATATGAACTAAAAAGTTTCCTTTTACAGAACCTTGAAACGCTTCTTATGTAATTGTGGAATAATCCTAAAGAGTATTTTACAGATTCAAAACATGTATGTTTTGACATAATTTTTTATACACTACATGTTTTTCTGTTGTGTCTCTTCTTTCATACATAATTATAATTTTAATAATATTTAAATTTGTAATTACTTTGTACATGTTTTTTTTTGGCAACTTGCCTCTAACATGCCTTAAGGGCGCTGAGGCCATTTTTGTAATCTGATATATGTATATTTGTACATGAATTAATAAATACAATTATAAAAAAAAAAAAAAAAAAAAACTATTGAATGTCACTGAAAAAGGGTGTCGAGCTAAAAGGAGGATATGTTGAAAAATATTTTTCCCAATTTTTTTGTATCTTCTTTGTTAGTTCGGCTAGTTTTGGGGCCATATTCGCAACATCATTAACAGAAAAAATTAAATTACGCACTTTTGGCTAATCTGAATACCCTATTAGCCTTATTTCTTCACTTGTATCCCAATATATATTAAGTTGTGTTGCAGTCCATACAAAAAAATGGAATTCCAACCTAATCTTTCATTTCTAGGTTATGTGAATTTATTCAAGTTTTACCAAAAAAATTTGGGTTATTGCAGGCTACTAATTATCATTTACAAAGAAAACAATGAATTTCGAAAATTTGGATAATTTAAGTGGGAAGCACTAGAAGGGATGGACCGACATAGCCGTTTACAATCTCCGGCTAATATAAAGCTATGTACAATTTTAAGAAGCTTTAAAATGATTTACGTCATTTGTCTTGTCTGTCTGCCAACAAGGCGGACATCGATCCGGTCATGAAACACATTTGATTAAAAGATACTTGGTACTTCAGACGCTTCCTTCTAAGAGTTTCATCTTTGCGCATCCAATGATATATAACTTCTGAAATAATAAATGTTGGAAAAGTTCTGCGGTTTAATGTTTGTATGAGTAAATTTTTTCCTACTAAATAAATTTGCTCCATTTGTAAACAATCGTGTTGCGGACGATGTCACGATTCAACAGCAGATAAGTGAGTGTCCCACCCAACGGCCTCTTCTGACCAAGCCCACGCTCCAAAAGGTTAATGGGCTGGAAATGCAACTTCCGTTAACTATAACTTTCAATTAATTAACATCTAATTAACTTTTAAACAAAGAATAAATGGCAAAATTGTTGATATAATCCTGAAATTTTTAATTATACAAAAGGTGAATTCAATGCTTGTATGAGCAAACTGTACTTCTTTATATCGACTTAGCTCGTTTTTAAAGTGACGATGTCTACTTTGTCCAAAATTGCTGCATACCTATACCATACATTCATTTTGATCAACGAACAAATGGTCAACAGTTTAGAAAAAAATCCTGAAAAATGTCCATGATTCAGTTTTGGAACGGAATTGATAAGCGGACGTCAGACGATCAGATATACCTTATGGAATCTCAGATAAATATTTCCAGGTGTTAGTAACTGAATGATAAATGATCATGGGTACAAAAGTTGAACGAAAGTGCAACAACAAAAAGTTGTACTCAAAAACGAACATTAAGCAATAAAATTAAAATTACATTTACTTCAATACCTTCATACATAAGGATAGACGTGAACATCAAGAATTTTTCGTGATCCAAAAAAGTGTGAAGCTGTTTAAATGTTTTAAGAGGTTTAAGGACTTCTGAAAATGGTAGAACCGCGACCGTCTGCACGACTCCTCTCTGACTACCTGGATGGCTTTTGGACACTGTATCTTTAAACCCGTGCCAATCTTAGTGAAATTTGGACAATGATAATATTTTCATTAAGTCGTGAGCAGGGCTTTTAACGTTCAAAATCGCGATGCTTCTTCTGCTATCTTCCTTCAAAAATTATAGGCCCAACTAAATTTATTTTTCTACCTATAATTTCGAATTAGTGTGCCCAATTTGCCTGATATTTGTCAGTTATTTTATTTTAAAACTTCTGAAACGTCGACTTGAATTCACCACAACTTTATGTACTACACTTTTTTCCCCGCAATCTAACATAGTTCAAGGTCCCTACGTCTGTTCCGCTACACCACAAATGAAATGGTAGATTTAGCAGTAAGTTTTCGTTCTAAATTTAGCTATGCAATTGCAATAGAACTTGACCAAACTTAATAGTTTCATATGACCATCACACTCGAATCCGATAAAACTTTGCACACTGTAACTTTTTGTTATACTACAGGGTTGCCCATATTCGACGGACCCATCTGGCAACGCCATAACTTTTGACAGAGATGTCAGATCGCTTAATGACATACCGCGTTTGAAGCGTCAGTCCAAGCAGATTTTTACCATGGAACAATACACGCCACGCGAGCGCTCTGAAATAGTTGAAATTTACATTCAACAGAAGAAGTCAATTATGAAAACTCAACGTGCTTTTAAAATATTAAAAAATGTGAGAAGTGCGCCTTCTAAGAACACCATTAAGCGTTTTTACGAAAAATTTTCGACTGGTGAGGCTCTTTCTAATCCGAAGAGGCCAAATAAAAGTCGACCAAGGCGATCGGCCGAGAATATCGCTGTCGTACGAGCCAGTGTTGAGAGGTCCCCAAGAACATCCCAAAAACGCCGTTCTCAGCAGTTGGGCATGGCTCGGTCCACTTTACAACGGATTATTCGCGTTGATTTGCATTTGTTCCCGTACAAAATTCAATTGACGCAAAGATTGTTGCCTGCGGACAAGCCTCGTCGATTGGAATGGGACCAACGAGTCATCGAAATGGCCGATGATGACGAGCAATTTTGGAACAAAATTATCATGTCCGATGAAGCCCATTTCACATTGAATGGGACCGTAAATAAGCAAAATTGCCGTATTTACGCCACTGAAAATCCTCAGGAGATTCAAGAATTGCCTCTCCATGACGAAAAAGTCACAGTTTGGTGCGGCGTTAGTGCGAAAACGGTCATTGGGCCGTTTTTCTTCCAAAACGAAAATGGCCATGCTGTTACCATCAACCAGGAGCGTTATCGCGACATGATGACCAATTTTGTGATGCCAATTATTCGTCAAAAGCGTATGAGGCAGTTCTGGTTTCAACAAGACGGCGCTCCACCGCACACAAGTCGCATAACAATCGATTTTCTGAAGAATTTGTTTCCGGGCCGTTTGATGTCGAAAAGTGGTGATTTGGACTGGCCACCGCGTTCACCCGATTTGACGCCCGCTGACTTCTTCTTGTGGGGACATTTGAAATCAAAGGTTTACGTTAACAAGCCAAGGACCGTAGAAGAGCTCAAGGACAACATTCGTGAAGAAATAGCCGCTATTCCGGCCGAAATGTTGGCGAAAACGATGGAAAATGCTGCAAAAAGAGCACAATACGCCATCAACGCCAGAGGCGGCCATTTGAGAGATATCATATTCAAAAATTGATGTAAACAAATCTACTTGGAACAAATTAAATGAATAAGATTGCCAAGCGCCAAATTTTTATTTTTTTCTTTGATTTTTTTTTTTTAAAAACATGGGTCCGTCGAATATGGGCAACCCTGTATAGTGTAGCACAGAAAATAAATGATTAGCTCATTGCACTAGACCTCATGCTCATGCACTAGATCTAAAGTTGGAGCAGCCATCATATAGTGGTACCTAACGTTACTTGTGGCTCCGATCTCTTAAAAATTAAGCCATTCCATATAATGGATTTGTAAATTTTGGAAGAAAATCCGGAAGTGTCGTAACGTTTAAGTGAATTTTAAATCTACTCCAAAAAATAAATAAATAAACCAAAAAAGCAAATTACGGCAAACATCGTTTATTTTAATATTGAAAAACTAATTTATTTGATCTTTTAAGATATTGTTTTAATTTTTTGAATATGAAAACATAAAAACACGTCTGCTATTATGTCGGTTTGTAATATGCTGCATACCGAAATTGCAACTTGTATTTTCTTATATCAATTAAATTTTTGTAAGGAGTCAATAAATTTGGGTGATGACTGTTACTGGTGTCGTCAAAGGTTGAGTGCAATTTGATTTGGATATCGGATCACATTTGAACCAGATTGTTCACAGCAAGTATTAAATATTGTTGTTTTAATAGACAATATTCAACCGACGGCATTAACGTAGCGACTTCCCTTAAAAAAAGTACACAAATTTCAGTCAGCTGCCACCATCATAAAAATATTTTAGGTTGAAATATAGGGTTTACAACATAAAGTTAAGAAAATTGTTTCAGATTCATAAACTTCGTTATGGACTACAAAATATTAGGACTGAACTAAAGTCAGGATAATGAGGACTATAAATTCTAAATTATACGAGTATATATATTCTTGCCAAATCCGGCATTATCTATAGATGATGCAAAAATGGGCAAGGTTAGTTCATCCCGTTTCAATCGCAAACCCAAAATGTTTAGTAGTTCGTATAGACGTTTCAAAAATTATGATAAAACAAATATTTTACGGTATTTGTGTCGGACGAAATATATCCGTATCTCCAGTTATAATAAGCGATCCAACAGATATTGATTCGAAATTACATATATTATATTATTCGGAAAAGTAACAGGACGGGAGAGGTTAGTTCGTCCGGTTACAGTATTAAGTTAGAGCGTTGAAGACATTAAATTGAATTACATTTACGGTTAATTATTCCAGACTGAAATTGAAAATTTAATTAGGACCACAACTTGGCAAAGCCTCATAAAATAGTGAGAGTATGAGAGACAGCGTAGTCTTATGATTAATGCAAATGTTTATACCAATACCCGGATAAGCCACCTGATTTCAAAAATTGTAACACCCAATGAAAAAATTTAAATTATTTGATCATGGTCTAAAATGTCCTATTGTGGGTTTTGTATAAACTTCATTTTTTAATGTAAAAAAATTTTCTCCGAGGGAATGATAAATTCTGATGAATTGAAAGCGAAGGAGAAGATTTTTGGAAGAGTATTGAGGACCGTGTCGTGGGTGAAAGTATTTTACGGCCAATGATAAAACAATTTCACTTTGTGGTGTATTTTAATTGTTGTGATCTATCGTGTTCTGACAATAAAAAGATATTTAGGATTTGTGTGGCTTAGATTTTATTATTCAGGAAAGTCTTAGCACACTCGAAAGCAATCGTGTAACAATAATTCGAAGAACGGTGACCATGGTCTTTATAATAGAAAAGAGACTTTCGGCATGAAGAATATTTAATTATAATGTATTCTTTTGTTTTTGTTCCAATAATTTCGAGTACTTAGTATGGATTTCATTCCATTTTATAGTCATGGTTAGATGATGCTTAGATTTATGGGAAAGTTCGGGAAAGTTTTGGCTTTCAATACTTAAAACTTTCCGTAAATTTAGCTGGAAACCAACGCAAATCATAGTTCAGTCCTCTTGTACTACAGGCAATAATTATATGCGACAAACCCCATTTTACACTATCCTTTTCAGCTAAACTTTTTTTTGGTAGGATTGTGCGTCTCAAATATTTATTTACGTAATTTAGAGTAAAATAACGCTAGATTTAATTTCTAAAAAAACCATCTGCGACGTAGAATACCCGGTTTATTCAATATTTGAAAGCTCATTCAAAAACCAAGCACTAGCTTCTTGACAAGCTAACTCAGTATTTAATATATTACAATGCAACGTACCAGCAATATATATAAATTTTGAACTATTTCAAGTCTGCTGCAGGTAGTGGGACCACATCAAATACTATTTACTCGTACTTGTGTAGCAGAACGAACGGCCGTTCGTGGAGATTTAAATATTATAGATTTATCATGTTAGTCACTTAGATGGAATCTGGATATATTGGGTACAAAAATACACATATCTTCGTGGGAGTAGCTGACACTCATTTGTCAATCTTACCGGAACATCATGTTAAGTGATTCATAGTTATTCTTGTGACCTTTAAATCGTCAAAACCTTCAAAATGGACACTGGGTTTTTGAGCTAATTCACTATAGTTTAATTTTGTAGCTAGTGACGGCCGAATCAAATCAATAGAAGGGACGGAAGGTCGAGAACTTCGGGTCTCCGAAACTATGTATTCATCGAATACTTCACCTAAAAATGTCAACATTTAGTTGCTAGCCAGGTCAGGGCACGATCTACAGCGACAGTCACAGCCAATTAAGTTTGAAGTTACCAGCTCTTTGTTTCATTCTAATTCGTTGCGTTCTATATCGTGGCATTTCGAGGAAGATTCTCATATTATTTTTAACGATTCTGAGGACACTGCTCTCTTCATTTGTAAATTTTGTTTTCCTTTGTGTTTTTGAGAAAATTCAAACTCTAAATTTTTTGTTTATTGACACTTTCCTCCCGCATTCCCTTCCAAAGTTGCCGTCTCGGCAAAAGAAAATGGGACTGCCTCTTTTTGTATCAAAACACTTGATGAACAGTCAAAATGTTTAAAGCTTATTTGGATTCTGTTTTAAGGTAGCGTGTAGTGACAGGCCCCACAATTCCAGATTTTTGTAACGATTTGTGGATAAAATGCAAGCGTATATTATTTAAATAGGAAGGCAATGTGTTTGTTGGTAAATTTCTGCCAATGATTTAAGTCTAATTCTTTGATATTGCTCTGAGGTACTTACTACACTTTTTCCAATACATATTCTTTGTGCACAAGACCGCAGTTGCTGTCTCTATCACCGTTGAGGATCATTCAACTTAATCGACATGCTTAGCTTTGTTTTCTTTCGAACAGGGCTTACGAAACACGATGTGCGGAATGAACTAGACACCACTTTCGCTGCTGTTCTCTTCACCTGAGCAATGGAAACTGAAATTCTACGACATATTGACCCTTACAAATTCAACTGCGAGTAAAACAACGGGCGTACGTTCAAACATCGCGTGTGGTTGTGTTTCGTCGGCAGCTGAGTTTTCTCGCACGGATCTAACCCCGACAGTAATGAAATGAACTAGAATTTGAGTGGAGAGTTTAGCAACTCGCTTACTGCTGAAAGAGATAAGATAACATTCAATATTTTTGTTTGTTATTTCCATTTCACGATATTGCATGTGCTCTGTTGAATACCTTATTACCATTTAATCCCCCTACTCCAACAAGTATGGTAGCATATACATGATATTTCACAGCAGAGGTAATACTCATATCCTCCTTTGCACCCCAGATCACCATTATATAGGTCGTCATAGAAGCAGATTGATTTTGCGTTCTACCATTCTAATGCACCCCTTACATGCGCCGGGTTTCATTGTGGTTGAATATTTCGACATGATAACGTTACGAAAGCAAAATTGTGAAAACTTTCGTACGGAATTGCGACAAAGTCGTCTCGATGAAAGATGCTTTTATCAAAAAATGCGATGATTTATTACATATTAGTTTTTAGAACCAAACACATTCTTCAACATGGAAGATCTTCCTCTGACGAAATTTGATTTCGATTGCCGATGACTACTATTTTGTATTTTTCTAAAATATCGATTTTCATACCAGCTTTTCCGTATTCTCCTCAAATCAAGCTGAAGCCAAAAATTAAACCACATCGTGCCAAAGAGTGGCGTAAAGAGAATCATTTCCGGCTGTAGCTTTCCACACAAAACAATGAATTAATCGAAATGCATTATTCCTCTTCAGCGTTTCATTGGAAAATTAGAATAAGTGAAAGCTTTATCCGATTTATTCTTTTTCAATGCTAAGCTAAATTTAATCGTTCATATTTCCCCCAATGACATTAAATTCATACAAACGTTGTGCATATTCAACGTTGGTTAAACCTTAATACATAAATTCAAATGGACAATGTTGTCACGCCTCTTTCAGTAAATTATGGCTTTAAATTGGCATTCAGCATTAACATAAACTGGCCCTAACGTGAATATTAGAAATTACTTCACACAACCCACGAAATTGGGTCAAGCATGTACCGAAGTTTTGCTCGTTGTAAATTTATTTCAGAGTGTAGTGAACATCATATTGCGCCTTTAATTTGGAATTGATACGAAGAATTGAACAGGGGTCATGGCCATTACGATCATTTGAAAATTTTAAAACTACATTTTCGCGTAAATCTCTGAAAGGGCTTAAAATTTTTAGGCAAGATCTGTGCGGTGATGCATTCGTTCTATACTTTTATAAAATGGACAATTCAAAACACTGTCAACCTTCAATTTTGTAAGATATGATTAAACCCTCATTATTAGATTATCTCGTACACGTGCGCTCTCATAACGCAGTTTGAAAAGTTAACAGAGTAATCGAATAAAATCAAAATTTTATCATGCAACATGGTAACCATGTAACAAAACCGGGAAAAGCACCTGGATTTTGAGTTCACGAAATAATTCAAATATCACTTTGCCTGCCACCTCGGATAATAACTTTCTACTAAAAGCGAAATAGTGAATTCAAAATTAATGACACAGTAGATTGAAAACTACATAAAATCATTCATTTATATATGTATATTTCCTCTTTTGGATCACTTATTGGCACTAACAGATTGTCCAACATATTTAAACTATGTCAAAATTCCAATTCAGAAGAGCTGGTTTGAATTCGATATTTTTATAACTGGTCAGATTTTAAAGGAGATTAGGAAAGATTTAGAATTACTTTCTTAATCTGACATCTACAAAACAATATTAAAACACACATATTTAATATAACTTCAACATATCAACTAAAGATGATTGATAAAAAATAATGCCTGTGGACCTTCTTAGAGATAGTTTTGAAATGTATTTACGAGGGCGGACCCAAAACTAGCCGACCTGACGTAATTTGAAAAAATTATTTTGGTAAAAAGTGGCTACTTTATAAAATATGTGGTTTAAGTTTCAAGGCGCCACGTCATTTAGCATTTTTATTTGAGCCATCAAAAGTAAACGATCCCAGCGAATTTATAAACAGGTCATAGTTATGTAATTCAATATTTCCATTTGAAAGATCTCAATCTAACCAATATTAATGCCGAGGTATATTCTACTCTGGGCGAGTCCGCTCCTTTGTTGACGGCTGTAAAATATTGGGTAGCAGATTTTAAAACAGGCCGTTCGAGCTACCAAGATAAACACCGCAGTGGCCGACCAATTGAGGTGTCCACAAAAGGTATTGAATGATCATCGGTTGAAGGTTCGTGAGCTAGCTGAAATGATAGGCATTTCATAAAGTTCTGTTTATCATATATTGACCATAGTTTAGAAGATAAGAAAGCTGTGCGCAAGGTGGGTGCCGTGCTTGCTTTTTAATAGAGCAAAAACAGCGTCGTGGGGATGTTTTAGTAGAGTTCTTGACGATGTTTCACTGCAATAAAGCCGTCGATTTATAACCATGAATGAGACATGGATCCACCGCTTCACACCAGAGATAAAGGGAGTGGAGAGCAGTGGACTGGAATAGGAGAATAGTGTCCAAAGAAAGCGAAGACGGTTCCATTTGCAGGAAAGGTTATGGTGTCTGTTTTTTTGCAATGCGCTTGGGATCATTTTTATTAATTATCTTCAGAAGGGAAAAACATTATGCTAACGGCGAACATTATGCTAATTTATTGTAGCATTTAGGAGATAAAATTATGGAAATCAATAGTAGTGTTTATTCCTTTTTTGTTTTATTGCTCCCGATATCATGCTAAGACTTGCGTACTGCATCGCTGATCATTCTAACTCCGTATGTTTCAATGACTTGACGATTTTCAATCTAATCCATTTGTTTACAATTTGTTTCCAATTTTTATTTACATGTGTGTCGTCTTGTTCCGAATATGTTGCACATCGACTTGGTTGATTACATTAAACTATCTCATCAGAGCTTATAAATTCAACTTTATTGGTTATTTCAATGACCTGAGAATGAAAAAACATAAGCTCACATTTCGCGGGCCATAATTTTTACCAGCCTTCTTTGAGCGTTGATTTTAACATCTGGATCAAGCATACCATGAGACGATTGAAAGCTTGATAATTAAAACATGTCAATATTTCTGACCCAGTTATTACATTAGACGCATGTATATTTTTTTTATCATTATATATATATATATATATATGTACTTTTTTTTTTTTTTTTTGAAACAGAGGATCATGTAAATCGATGCAATCTTTTAGGTGTATATATGTAAATGCAAAAAAAGAGTCTTTAGTCTTTAAATGGATTCAAATTGTTGTTCGATTTTTTCGTTCAAACTGTAATGCAACTGAAAGTTTCTGAACTTGGTTGGGGTACAAACGGACATGTGATAAATGTGACTTAAAACAGAACAGGAAGTCTTCATAATGAAGGTGGTTTCTTATAGAGCTGGTGTAGCCCCTTAGAAAATAGAAAAATTGTGTGAAATTGTTTGTTATTGCTGTCATTTACTTACACTTCACAGTTTGCTAAAATTGTGTATGTAATATTAACTCCTCGTTAAACCGTCTACAACAATAAAATGAAAAGGTAGGGAGATTCATTGAAGTTGTACTTAAATACATACAATAAAATTTATGCTATAACAACGAATTCCGCAGTTCCACATGTTGTATGAAAACATTAATAATTCACTACGTACCTGCAGGTCCTGCCGTGAAAGCTTCGATAACAATAAGGTGATTTAAAAAGTTTCCCGCTTACATTTGAAACCCTATATACTTTTCAAGGGAGCCACTATTAAATTGTTTTGAAATATGAACTCTTGCTTGTAGACGAATTTCTCCTTTCCCGTTTTATTCCGGAAAATTTTGTTTTCACACAAATTATATTTAAAAAGCTTTAATAATTACATTTGTCTTTTAAACAATTCCAAATAAGTTGGAGAAATTATTTTTTTATAAACTCTAATTAATTTGTGAAAACTCAATTTACAAACAATAATTTTATACACCTTCATTTTTCAGAATTTACGAATTGAAATTGTAAAAAATGTTCTTAACAAATTTCTAAATACCAAAACAATTCTTTTTTTTTTCTTTTTTTTGATATTTGCTAAAAGTTAGACAATTTTAATACAGATTAATATCAGTGTAAATAGATTTGGAACACTTAGTATCATCTATTGTCAATTGGCTAAATTACCACACACCTACTCAGATAGGAAGAATGTATTATGACCGCATTCTATAGAAAATTTCACTTTCTTAGTTCTCAACTCAATTATTCTACAAATACATGTATATTCTGTCAAAACAATAAAACATAACATGTTTATTATCCATTCAAATTTATTGTATCGCCTTCAAAGCATAAGTATAATAATAATACAATCATCAAAACATTTTTCAAACCATTTTCAAAAAAAGCTTCAGTTCTCGTCGTGAATTCCCCTTTTTTGAACAGAAGTTCGATCATCATCTTTTTTAGCGAATTCATCGTTTTAAACACCGTATAATATCCGACTTCCTGGCAAGAATTCTGAATTCACAACACCACAACCATCAAAGAAAACAGTCTGTTATCTTCACTCTTAACCGACTTTGACGTGGCGCATTTTTAAATAATGACGTGGCGCATTTTTCAAATAACGGGCAGATTTTTCAGTTACTGGAGCTTACCAATTAGAAATTATTGACGAAATATTGAATTATGCTAAATTAGTAAATTTTTACGGGAGTTATTCGAAGGAGCGGGTCGATATGACCCATTTTCAATTCCGAACTATGATCTGCAGAATATTGGTTTTTATAGAAATTTACGCCAATTATAGTGCCTTGCAGCCAGCCGAATGAATAAATGAACAGGAAATTTATGCTACATTATAACAGACCCCTGTCAAGATACGAGTCCTAATCAAAAAAAATATTTTGCAACATGCACTGTGTCCGTTACTATAAAGTTTAATTAAAAAAAACCCGTCATAAATAAATGCACGTATGGATTGCATTACGGATATCTGATTTGCATCTCTCCATCTGTCATACTATAGACATTATGACAATAGCTGCGATTGTTTATTAATTTTTTTTAACGATCCTTTCCTCGAGCTTATTCTCCGTTCAATGTAGAAATTCATATGTATATCGCCACAGGCTGAAATTTCAGTGGTCTTATAAGCTAAATTAAGTATTAATTAATTTAGAATCAACTCCAAGCTGTGCTCATTTCAATCAAATCAAATGAAATCCACAATGTGTACGGTGCAGACACGAACTATAACTAGGGCCCAAACGTAGGATGAAGAAGAACCGAATCATGACATTTTATTACACGTTGAGAAATATACGAGTACACGGTCTAACAAATTGTAATTTATTGACGCTTGCAAAAATGACTTATTGCGTGATGGTTTTAAACATATTTTTGCTCATATATTATATAAATATATAAATACATTTTTATTTTATGAACAAAATAATCAGCATTAGCTTTATTTGTATTAATTATTCTCCAAATCATAGATGTCTTTACCATTTCTAATCGGTTTTCGGAAAATAAGTAAACGTAAATATTTTAATTTTGCATTATCAAATGAAATATTTGGAATGTTTATTCCATTACAAATATTATTAAAAAATCGCTTTCAAAATATTCATTTCAAATAGTTATGACCATCTCCAAAAATATTGAATATTTTGATTTATTTGAATCTGCCCTGACCAAAATTGCATCATACCCCGCACAATTCTGCGTCCAGGTGTTCTAGTGCGTTCGTCTGAGTGTAACGCCGCCGACAGTTAAAAATTAAAAACGAAACGCAAAAGGAGCAACTGGAGAAAGAAACGAAAATAAATGTTGAAAAAGTACAAGCTGCGAGTATAATAAAGTAGGAGCAGAAAATGAAATGAAATAATTTACCGAACTAGTAGTAGTCTGGATATTTATTTATTATATTGCTGTACAACAACATAAACTTAGAGAAAATTAAATTAAGTAAACTCGACCCTTATGGCATCTTCTATACAAATGAGTGATTCAAACCATATATATTTACATCTATATCTTTCAATCAGTTGTACGGGATTTAGCCAAATTTGGCACATATCATTCAAATATATTGCGATACAATGCTGGTCAAAACGTAAACAAATCTACAGAATTACCATTTTCCCTCTGGTACCTTACTTATTCCATATGTACCCCATAAACTAACTTGCCGATTTAGCAGAAGTAGGAGGTAGCTATGTTTCATTAATGAGATTCAAGGGAACTGGTTTTTAGATTTACCATTGTCATTTATAAGCGGGTGATTTCTGAATTTCACCTTACTTGTCTATGAGAACCTAGCATAAACACAAATGTGGTTGTGCTGTAAAGTTTTTCTTTCAAACCGAAAACTTGGAAACATATTTCTAGCTTATGATATAGCATGATAATCCAAATATATAGGATGAAATACATGTTCATGATTAATGGGCTAAAACTAAACGCTCACTTGTTTTGATGGCACTACACATCTAAAGACTAATTGCATGAAGTCTAACTACCTTGTGATATATTCGTTATTTCGCCAAGTAATCAACAATCTTTTTTGTTTTTTTTTCGTTTCAATCTGAATTTGTAACCAATTCGAATTTCCAAAGAGTACAGAGTCAGGTGAACTGACTTGCATACAACTTCATCTAACATCCATTCCCATAGAAACCAGTGTGAACTGGATGACAGGTAAATCGCCACATTCTTATCAAGAAATGCTCTGAATTAATCCACAATGTGGCAAACAAAATTGTAACTTACTGAAGTCTTTTCATTTAATTTCGATATATTGTTTAATTCGTACGGGAGGCAACAGAAGTGACATGACAATGGCGCCCATTTTCATTCTCAAAACAAAGTTCATCAAGCGTATGATAAGTGCCAAATTTGACGTAATTTTTGTGTAACTGCTTGAACATATGAGTCAAATCCAATATCTGTGTGGGAGGTATCAGAAGAGTTTGTGGCTATATACATTTTTTCTTGACTTTTACAAAGCATTATATTCGTACTAGTAAAACAATACCTGAAAAAACATTCCAGCCAGGTTATCTGACTTACATACCTATATATCTTTACCCGACGTCGATTTACGTTGGTGGAAAATTACAACACAATGTTATTGTGAATTAAAGAGAATTAAAAAGTGCACGAATCTACTGCAATAAAGTGAAAGATAAGAATCTGGGAATGTACGGGATAAATTAGATAATTTGTGTGGGAGTTACCACAGAGATGATAATATCCAACGGATTTGTCAAAATTTGGCCAAGCATTAGAACGCAATACAACAGACATTGACAAATTAAGTAACTTCAGTTCTCATATTAGGGATTGCATGGGAAAATTAAATTATATAGGAGGTACCACAAGAGCATTACCTATGTCCTCCATTTCTATTCTTAGAACTAAATTCAACAAAAGCAAGTGCGCCGAAGTTAATTGAATTCAGAACAACTGTTTGAAAGATGTGAAGCTAAAAGTGTAAAGGTTAAATTGGATATACGTAGGAAAAGTAAACAAAGGAGCGCGGTTACAGGGAAAAGAAATATTGGAAATTTGAAAATATTAGAAATATTGTAGTGATATTAACCATACATAGCTATGTATGAAAAAAGTTTACCCTTTTCAAAATAAATTTTATGTAATTTATACCCAAAAAGTAATTTTAATAACAAAAGCCATAATGAAGAGATATGATAATAAGCAGTTTGCTTTTACGCATATTGCAACCTGCGCCACAATTTCTTATTTTTGTTATCAGATACCGATAACCTGTGTTTACGCTGTGCGGACATACCGTATACAAAGGGCACATTGTTTTAAGTGTTCGAGTCCTAAGAGTCCACCTTACATTTTGTGCATACGAGTATATAATATAATTTCTAATTTAATTGCCGTATAGGCTCTACGTAATAGTAGTAGTATTCGGTACTGAATGAATAACATTCAATTTTTGAAAAGTCTTACGTAAATAAAATCAATTTTCTACAAAGAGATAATCGAAGAGAGAAAGTCCAGAATGGATATTTTGATTATTTTAAGTCTTCTGGGCAATTTAGTAGGAATCGCGCGATCCTTACAAAAGACGACTGACTGAAATTCCAGCGTTTATCATATTTTTCATTTCAGTCTCAGAGTTCGTACATATCACAGCAAATGCATCGAATATCATGTTAGTATATTTTTAATAGTCGATCTTTTCTTGCTTATCGAAGACGAAAAAATGCACCGACGTATAGTATAGTTTGACACCAACGTATTACCATTTGTAATAATTTTTCATTAAAATATTTAAAGTATAGGTATATAAAAACGGATATTTTTGTATATCTAGTATATTTTTGTATGCACAAATACTATTTGACCAGTTGAGTACTAATACATGCAAGTTGCTTAAACCAGTTGTTCCAAAATTGCAATATGTGGTCAACAACTAATTTTTTATTGACATTTTAATTGAGATAAAAGTTATTAATCATCATCGCAGGATGACGTTGATGCAAGATTTCTTGAGAAAAATTTTACTTTTTTTGGGGGCACATTGCCCAAACAAGACTTTCGGTGAAAAGCTGCATTAAAACCAATGATAACATCTTTAGTAAAAATCATTTGTTATGTAGTACATCAAAACTGTGAAATGCCCAGACTATGACTTAGTCAGAGGTGAATGTTTTACTTGGTTTCGTCGCTAATAAGATTAGTAATGTCAACCTGGAAATCGGAGTTGTGGACAGAGTTGAAAATTCTAATATTTTGGAGGTGGAGCGGTGTCGGAGTTTCCTAATGTTAGCGGGATTCCAAAACTTTATTTTCGTCCCATACATACGATCCCCAATACATAGGTTTCCATGCATGTACTAAGATGATACAATTGCAGCTGCTGAACTGAGTAAAATGTAAAAATATAACGGTAAAAGAATAGAACCAAATGAAAATTAGTTAAGTTTTTTTGAGTAGTAAAAAAAAGTATCAAGGTAAACACAAATTAAATTTAATTAGACAAATACATTGCTCCGATGAGATCTCCGGACTCAAACCGAAGGTTTTTAGATGGCGGGTGGAGTAGAAATTTATACCTATTATACACCACCAGTAGAAAAGGTTTCCAAGCGCTTCAGTCTTCTGTTTCTCCTTCGTCATGTCAAGTGTTTCAAAAGCCTGATCCTTCCAATAGAGTTTTGGTCCTCATCTGCGTCGACCATCGTGTTCGTTCGAAGACTATTCTTGCTTATGTATTTGCCTGACTCAACCTATGCAACCGCGTTATTTTGATACGCTTCAAAATATTTCATATTTCATATTTCACATATTTCACGGTGAATTTTTCTTTCAAAAATATCCAGAATTAAATCATTTGCTTGTGCCATAACCCAGGATTCTGGTTTTTACCTTCACCCGAAAGAATGAAAATATATACCAAAAGGAAGAATCTAAAGTACAAAGGTTTGCGGGCTGGCAGGTAGACAATATAAATGCAAGTGAAGGCTATTAAATTAAACACCACAATTAAATTAAATATTTTAGGTTCTTTTGTAACTTCTGGGGAACTGCTTCTTTTTTTAAAATGTTGCTTCTTCTTTTTTACACTTTTTCACTAATACAAAATGGCATTAGGTGAAGGTAAGTCACCTCACCCGACTTAAATATCTGTTTCGGTTTCTTGAACCCATTACATTTTTTGAGCTGTTAATACTTGTTTTGTTCTTCTTCACACAAAATCTATTGTATATCTTGAATATTCATATTTCCGCGCTTTACATTAAATTGTCATCCTCCATTGTTACCATTTACTTTTGTTTAAACTAATATAGAAATTCCACTCAAATGCACTGACTCCCGGTAAAGAGATTCAATTCACGATATTAGCGTGTTTCAATTCGCAAAAGGTGCAACAAAATATTAATATTAATGTTGCAATGTAACTTAGTTTATTTTTAAAATTTATTCCCTTTTTTACTGCAAAAAATCTCTACAGATGTTGTAAAATGCTAATGATGCCACTAACTTGATAAACATGGTGGCTAATACTATAATTTTCCTGGCTCCATAGCCTACCCATGGACAGCAAGATGATAATGATGGTGATGTTGTTCACACGTTGGTTGCGAGTTATTGTAGAGTGTACAACAGAGGGTCGATAAATGTACCCCAGATTCACAAGTTTAGACCGACCCAATTCTTGGATGATGCAACATATGAATTTTAAGGAAAAGGTGAAAAATTCGCCATTTTGTATGGGAGATAACAGAAGGGGCATGGTTAGCGCATTCATAACGACATTAATACAAAAATCTAATTACTATGAACCGAACAGTGATTTACATGGTTTTCATTCGGTTCGTCGTGTTT
Organism: Philornis downsi; assembly: GCA_019455685.1. NCBI lineage: Eukaryota > Metazoa > Arthropoda > Insecta > Diptera > Muscidae > Philornis > Philornis downsi. Next base: position 456,170 of record JAHXMU010025373.1, read on the forward strand.
TGGATGAAATATTCTGCATAAAATTGCTATAGAATAGGTGTGAAATACATCGATGCTATTTTATGTAATATTGGTATGGTTGAGATCTTCAATATACATTCCACAAAAAGTTGTATTGAAGAAAGGTACAGATAACACTCGTCACTCAGTTTGTTGACATTCTACATCCGAATTGAGTTGAAAGCAAGGCCTTCTCTTGGTCTTTTCGAAACTCAATTTTGTTTCCTTTCAAACGAACAACAAAATAATTTTTTTAATTCGGTTGGAAAATGTGCGAAAATGTTCTAGTAGTTTTTGCAAAAAATAATTATTATTATATATTTGTGACAAATGTGTAGCTTAAACAAATGAATAGTTTTAAAACTTTACGAAGTTTGAAATGCAGTCCTACTTTACATGAAAACACATTTAAATTAAAAAATCTGAAAAATAGAAAAATCTATGAACTCCATATTTCCACATATTTTCTATATTATATGGAACATCAACCGGCAGTAGGGTACTAAAAGAATATACGAATTGTGACATTTCCATAGCAAGCCTTTCAATGCACATTGGAGACAATGGAGATTTAGTCCGATAAAAAACGTACAATTTTTCGAGGCTAATTTATTGGGGTTATTGAAAATAAGCATTATCTGCCAATGCTCTGTAATGATCAAACACAAGAGAAGATCTCTGGCAATCGTTCGGCTGGATTTTCTGAATTTACGAGAATTCACGAGCTTATTCCTTTTTCGAAATATCTGCGTAACTTGGAAAAATAATGCAATAAGGTTGTAGTGTTGACCAAATGGATGTTGCAACTATTGTCTGCTTGTGATTCCTTTTTGAATACATATGAGTACCAAAATATAGGATACAGCGCCATATTATCGTGTTGAATATAACAAATTTTCAAATTTTTCAAGGTAAACATTTCATTCTTTCAGTTATATTACCAAAATTTCTTTAACAAACTCATTTACGTATAAGTTTTTCTACAACTCTTTTCTACTACAACTTTTCTACAACAGCTTAGTGGTTGGATACATATGTATATCGGGTTGTAATTTGTTATATCTTCACCTGGCAATATCATTTGATACGGAAAAAAATGTAGCACTCGTAAAGAAGTGTCATATCTTAAAAATAACCATATTGATTCTCACCTCCTAGTATTTCCCATACAAATTAGTCGATTTGCGAAAATGTAGTTTTCCTTCTCATTCATAATTTGTAGATTCCAGTAACATACTCGTACATTTTTTCCATGATCTCGCATTAAAAATTTGTTAAAAAACAAAAATTGACCAAATAACTGGCCGATTTAGCCCATATATTCTTGGATTCTTGTTCTGTTTTAAACTCAGCCAAATGTTGAATTCATTAAGCGTTTAGTAAATGTAATTCTATGATGGTCGACTTACCAATATTAAATCTTTCGATTACAATGCCTAATCGACTGGTTTGAATAACCAACTCTTCTGTTCATCATGTTGCCTTATAAAGATTTGGAAAAATCTATAGGATTGCAACGTCTCTTCTGGTATCTTTCATCAAAATTTGCTAATGTAACCTAATAATTAAGTTCGCATCTTTCGTTCAATTGCACTTAGTTCAAAGCAATTAAGCAACCGTGTGGCTTTTAGTAGTTCCGAAAATTAGTTGTGTTTTCTTAGATATTCACTGCGCTCTTTCTGATATCCGGTGCAGTTTTGTACCAACGCAAAAGACTTTAGGTGAAGGAATGTGTGAACGAGTTCACTTGATTAAAATCTGTACTGGTTAATACTCTTCTTTTCAATTCATGCCGGTTGTAACCGATAAAATTTGTAGCAAGTCAAGGAAAATTGCGCTCCACCTCAATATATACAACATTATATACGAGTATATTAGGTCCATATTCTGCACGTGCCACTGTCTGTGCTGTTCATGAAGATTTATAAAGCTTCATTTGAGCACAATGAGCAAAAACCGCATTGACGTCACACCCTTACGTGCCCATTAATTTGTTTTTATTGTACCTCTCGTATAGATTTATTTAATTGTTGTTTTCGTCATTATATGTTTGTGTGTGTGAAATCATGCAAGGCCTCGCGCCAGGGTTGATAAATCTTAACCTTCATACTTTGTTTTGACAATTTTCTAAATTTTTTAGCACAATACCGAATGGTAAAATTTCGCTACCTTTTGAAAGCGGATTTTTCTTTTGAAATGTATTGAACATAGTAGACAGATTCCCATTACCCGCAATAGAGCAAGGGGATAGTTTCTCACAATCAACGAGTTCATACAAATCTGTTCACTTCCAAAAATATGTAATGGGACATATGACCCTGAGACGAAAGTTGGAAGGCTTTACAGGTTGCTATTGAGGCGGCCGTTGCTCAGAGATAGTCGTACCGAGGATCGAAACATAACAGTTATTTTCTGATACGAATTTTGGATCACGGACAACGTAGTGATCTCCATTCCTGACCTATCCAACTTGTGCTAAAATTTGATGGTGATGATACTCGTATAGTTAATGCTGCGTACGCTTAAAGTCGGTTTAAACGCTTCACCACCAGCAATAAAAAACTAGAAATCGTGATTTTTGGCAAGGTGGGTTAGACTGTATTCAGCATCAATGATCCTAAATCATCAACTCTATATGCTATATTCCCCGTACATACACATATCCGATTTATTCCCAATAGTCATAATTGAAATAAATGTGTGGAATTATTGGTCAGCTACAGGATAAGGCCCATACTAAGATCGTTCATGGAAAAAATATTTTTTATTACATTTGATCCGTTGCTATTCTCTTAAAGTTTTTAAAGCACTTAAACTTCTTTATAATCTGTGTGGCACTTTTCGGCTCAAAAATAGTTCATTTGCAATCCCTGCTTTTGAAAAATATTTTTCATTTCAGCACGATTTGTTTGCACGTGAAAGTACTTGAAACCAGACTTTAAGGACTAGGTATCTTTAAGTTTTTAAGATCCACATTAAGAAAGAGTTTAAATATTTAATTAATGTCAAAAAATCCCGTATAGAAATTTCAGTTGAGTGAACTGACCGGCATGTATCTTCATTGAAATTAAACACAGCCAAATAAATTATAGAGCGACCACCATTTTCTGTCGACCAATTTCGAGTCGATTTTTTCAATTTTAAAATTATTTCAATAAAATTTAAAAATTGATGAGAAAAGATTAAACTTCAAAAAATCATCAATTTTTATAGGATGTACAATAAGGAACGTGACAATGCCGTACGTTTCCATTGTGAGACCTTACACTGAGAAATGCTCAGCGTGTAGTAAATTTAGCGCAACCACGTAAAGGAATAGAGAATGAATCTAAGAATAAGTATATGGGTTATTTGTATGGCGGGTGGTCCTTTTGCAAAGGGGGGTGGTCCTTTTGCAAATTTTTTAAATTTCAAATAAACCAGTGCATTGGGTAAAAACTTGAGTTACTCTAGTCTACTCCATTTTGTTGATTTGTATGGGAGATACCAGAAAGGGTGGGTTAATATAGCGGCATAGGGATTTACAACAGCTATCGTATCCACCAGCCAGCCCGATAGGCAAACGGACATCGCTCAATTGACTTAAGAAGTTTTCAAACACATTAAGTTAAAATGTACTTGGTCCTTTAAAAGGTTCCTTTTATTTGGTACATTTTTGGCCGTTTCAAATGATATCTACCTATACTCCATCAGGTGGAGGTATAGTTATGATGATTTAAATTGTACAAATTGAAAATTATAATAATAAGAAATAGTAAGAGATGAACATTTATCTCAACGTAGTCGCGTAGTAGGAAAAGATATTTTAAAATTTGTATTGCACTGAAAGTATGAAGCTAGAAGTGTGCATTTTAGCACAGGTCACATGTGACTAGTTCCGTGTTCACATGGAAATTAGAACATATAGCTGAAGCCGAAATGAGCAAAAGTTAAGGAGCACATCCCCATTAGAGTGTATGCGCGCAATAAAAACCAACAAAAAAAAAAAAAAAACAAATCACGGTAATAAGGGTACTATCGTCCAAGACTAAGCCAAATAGCTCCGAGGAAAAAGAAAGCGCACTAGATGGTCCAAGATTTGTACCCAAATAAGGATAAGAAGAGTCGCACCTCAATGATTAAACAGTTGAAGTTAGAAACGCAAACATTGTCAAGAGAATGTAGTTCAGAATTAAAATCCATAGGACCCTTTAGGCAAAAATTAAGCCCGCCTCAGTACATAGTAGAGCAAAAAAGGATGTGGTGTAATTTTCCCTACCATTTGTCATTTCTACTCATTCATACTTTTTCTTTTCATCATCTAAATCCGGTGATATTTCTTCAAACATGCGTTTGAAAAACTGACAATGACAAAATCAAAAATGTTTGATGTTGTATTTTAGTGGGGGAAACCACATTTTTGTTACATCCTTTTCGATCTGCATTTTCGCGGAAGTACTTTCGCAATCATGAAACTTAAATTTCAGAACCATAATTCATATTTAAATATCTCATGCTGTTCGTTTAAGATAGTTATTTTATTGGAAAACATGGAGAACGGTGATACACAGTCATTTATCTACAAAAATAACATTATTTCGTTACGGGATGATTGGATGATCATTGCCTGGATCAAACGACTAAATCTATGATAACGGAAATTGGAGTGTACATGCTACTTCAGAGTAAAAACAAGGTTAAAAAGGGGACATATACTGAACTATATATACATACGTATTGAATCATGGTCTTTAATCATGAACAATGGAATGTCCATTCGCATTTTCAAGCTTATAATATGGCTATGATTGAAGCTATGTTCAGATAGCTACGAGCGCCCTCACAGAATAGCTGCTGAACAGTATTTTTACAAAATATGTAAATTTTTATAACAAAACTAGTAGATACGGATGAAAAATGGAACCATCATGTGACACAAAAGGGTTATTAGAGTCATTCGTCATCATTATGATGTGCGACAAGAAAAGATACATATATCAAAATTTTTTAGCTGATAACACAAGCAGAAAAAAGACAAAATTACCACTTTCACCCAAAAAAACTGAATTATTCGAAAGTAGAACTTTTAAGGTGTAGAACAAGGAAGATTAGGCAAATTTGTACCATAATCAAGAATAACAAAATTAAACTGGAATCTTGAATTGGGTGTGTGCAGATTTACTTATCGTTAAGGAATGAGAAAAGATTTGCAAAAATTCGTACCTTTAGGAGAAAAAACATGAAAGAATAAGGGCAAAGGTGGAACAATTCCGAGGCAAACAGTGATCCTGAAATCAACAAAATTAATGTGAATATTACTACCACGATATAGGAGTGTGATAAAAATGTGTTTTCAGAAATCCTTGCTTTCAAGGGATTAAACAGTAAAGAAAAAGCACAAAAGTGGTATAAGTATGTGGAACATTTCATTCATTTAACGTCATGAAAATTTCGAATTCGAAGAGGAATTAAATGGGACAAAAATTGACTAAAAGACTAAATCCGAAGACCTAAGCTAAACAGTGTTGGACGAAGCGCGCTACTGTCAATGGGGACCGTTATTTAAAGATGTTGAATGCGTTTATTTTACCCAGAATTGCGCCGTATCTGTTTCTTTCCATCAGAATGGAGCAACTGCACACATAGCCAGACGGTTATGATGCAGTTGCAATGAACGTTCCCAAATAAATTAATGTCCAGAAACTCCACTTTCCGCTGGCCCTCAAGATCACCAGACATGACCGCACCAGACTTTTTTTATCGGTTATGTCAAGCAAGAGTACAAAATGAAACCGTTGAATTTAACTGAATTGAAGCAGTCCATTAAAACAATAATTGCGGCAATACCGCAATGAATAATTTTCTGATCAGGTGTCACATACGTGTGAATGAGCATGGAGATCATTTACAGGCTATCATCTTCAGAGTATATTAAATAAAAACATTAATTGAAACAAAAGTTATTTGAATTTCTCATTGCAGTGCAATTGATGCGTCACCCTGTATTTTGCGGTCTATCTACGGTAAAATGAATTTTACGAAAGCAATCTTTTCTGGGAAAAACTTCGAATTTGAATTAAATTAGATTCGTGAAAATGGACAAGACGGTTCCTAATGTTAGTGCTAAATAAATTTAAAATGTATGATGTATAACCACGCGTTGAAAAAATGCATAAGAATAATAACATATTAATTACATAAATGAAAACAGTATATCAGCTTTACATTATTCGGTTTTATTATCCGATCAGAATAAGTTGATTTGTGATTCTCACACTTTTATAAATATTTTGAATTTTATTACCATTTATTCCATTTATAACTATTTTCGTCCATTCGATGGTGGTGACAAAACAAAAAAGCCAGTGATATGTTTGATAAGCATTTTTCTTTTTTTAATTTTTTTTAATTTTCCCCTTTTGTTGTTTTGCTATTACATTTTATTTTACTATTAAAAAAGAACAAAACTCTTCTGAATACGTTCTAAACGTTCAATAAGAAAGTACTGTCTTAAATATATTTTGGCGTTTCTTTATAAATACGAAAAATAGTCGTTAACATGACCCCCACCAAAAAATAATTTTAGAGAATATATGTTGGATCGTCCGAGAACGGCGGAGTAAAGAAGTGCATGGTTTTACAACCCATATGCGACAATTTCGCTTGTTGGCATAACCACCGAGTGAGAAATGAGTTTCATCGCTGAAGAATTAGCCCAAGTCGTAATCACCAGTTTCGTAGTGAGTTTTAACTATTTTTCGTAAATGGCAAACCTTTCAGAATTAATAACACTTCATATGACAAATATTTAACGGCTGATAGCCTTGCCGGACGGGCAGTTTTGAAACGCCTGAATAGATAACCCGTTACGAGTACATGTCATTTATTTAAGGTCAATTATTCAATAGCATGCCTGTCTGGAGGCATATAAAATTAGGATAAAAATGCTCGCAATAATGGTAGCTGGCAACATAGTGAATGTTTCGCCCTGTCGTCACTATGAGATATTTTGCCTGAAAATGTACTTCTGAACTTTTAATTAAAAAAATTAATTTTTATTCGCCATGTTAAACGCATAGATTCTTAGGATCCCTATAATAAAGTTCTATGTCGAAAATCAACATCATTTGGAATGTGTTAACTTCAATATGAGTTTAGCAATCTTAGATTTCATTACTTTAAATGATAACATTTTTTGAATTAATGTAAAAATTACATTTTGCATTCTATTTTGAACTTGTGTATGTTACCAATACCATGTTCTTTTACGACTGCCCTGTGATATACCACTTATATAGGGTGTTTCTCTGGCTGTATGAGATGTGGCGCCGTCTTATTGAAACCACATGCCCTCCCCATTCATTTCTTCAATTCTAGGCACGAAAAAACTGGTTATCATTTCACGATACCGAATACCATTGACTGTTTGCACTTGACATGCCTAATTTTCATAAAAAAAAGGTCCAATGATTCCTCCAGTCCAAAATCCACACAACACAGTGAATCGTTGAGGATGCATTTGATTCTCGTGAATCACTCGAGGATTTTCCTCACCCCAAATGCGACAATCCTGCCTATTGACGAAGCCATCAAGATGGAAATGGGTCTCGTCACTGAAGATGATTTTATCGGCAAAATCAGCATTTTCATGTTGTCTCTCCAATACCCAATTAACGAACTCCCTTCGCTGTCCATGATCAGCTGGCTTCAGTTCTAGAGTCAATTGAACGTTGTATGCATGAAGATGCAAATCTTTCGTCAAAATTCGTTGCACAGTGGATTTGGAGAGATTTGCTGAGCTCGGTGTCGAATTGAGGTGGATGAAGTTTGAGTGACATCATCACGTACAGCTGCGACATTTTTGGTCGATCGACCTGATCGAAGGCGCGTTGTTGTCTTTACATCACTAACAGACCCAGTTTTGGCAAATTTATCCATTAATCTCTTTACAGTTGACTCTTTTGGAGCTTTATTGTGACCCCAAATTGTTCGCAATTTACGAATTGTAGCCGCAAAACTTTCACCATTTTGGTAAAACAATTTCACAATGAGAATACGTTGTTCATTCGTGTAGCACTTCATTTTTACTAACGTCGTACCTTCTACTAGCAAGCAATAACAATTGTTCAAATGTCAAACAATGACACTTTTAATGGCGCCAAATTTAAATCTTGCGTTCTTGTTGCGACATATTTTATATGGGTGGACACCAAGAGCCAATGAAATGACTATTTTTGAACCAATATATTTTATTAAACAAAAAATTCTATTAACGACAGGTGTTTGGATTGTTTATCTCGAAAGGACTCTTTTACATAAACTTCTGGTTATATTTGCAAAAATATTAACTTATTTTGTTTAGCGTTTCAAGTATATTTCGGATGAAAATGTTGTCTCCATCCATTTCATGTTGCCATAAAAAATTCAATGTGTACTAATGTTTATATGTAAGTGTTTTCTAACATTAAAACGAGAATGATTTTTGTGTAATATCGATGATATTCGAAGAATGTATCAAAATAAACACAAAATTCTTACATTTAGTCCGCACACGCAATTACACAAAAAAAAAACACATATATAAAATTGTTAAATGTTCAGATTTTCCATCTACTCGCCGGAATTATAATTTAACAGAAATAAATATAAAATATTTGCTTTAGATCATTGCATTTCTATTGAATGTACAATTTAAATTAAAACGGAATAACTTCATTTATTTCATTCATCCAATAGTCGTTAATAGAAAAATTTATCTGGAAGTGCATCATAAGATGCAGCCCATTAATAAAATATGAATGAGCTCTCATGTCCAATGAGTTTCCATATATCCTGATCAACATATCGAAGTGACTGCTATCTAAAGAAAAGAACTGAATTGCATAGGGGCTAGACCTCACGATTATATGCGCGATAGTTGCGTATGTAACCATCACGTCACGAACGGCCACAGTTTATCTCACAAAAAAGCAAAATCAGGGATGTTATTTTTATCATTGATAACGTGCTGAGTAGATACAATGAGGGACGAGTATTGATAACGCGAATTAAAGCGGAAATCAATCGTAAATAATACCGAGAACACTACAGTGATCAACGACTGGTGGTAGATCATTCCTTCGCAAAGCTAATGTCGGCAACTGAGCTATAGATTTCAACTATAGATTTCAAATGTATATTTTGTGTTCTTTTCATAAATATATCACATCGTGGGCAATTAAATAACTTTAACGGGCCACATTTTTTTTAGTTTCTAGCAAAGTATTTCCAGAGCGGAAATGTCTCATTTGAACTTATTTTGTATTGTTATCAACTGTTTGTTATTTGCATAACTTCCATAATTTATCATCAAAAATATGGTCTGGGCTTTTTTCGCCACATAAAATTAGATCGTAAATCTGTAGTTGTTAAAATTATATTACATGGTAAATGGCCAACATTTTCGAATAAATATCGTACAAGTAATCTAAAACACAGAAGCAGAAATTTAAGCCAACCGATCCATAAAAATTGAAAATTGTGAGAAAATATAGCCGAGATTTTAACGTAAAATGAAATAAGTTGGTTGTTTAAAAACTTTAACATAACTGTCGGATAAGATTGCCCTGAATTGCAAGTTTATATTCGTATTTATTCTGTAATAATTGAAATATGGGCCACCCTAACATATTTGTTTTCGTTGCTACTGATGTGACAACAACAACACATACAACTATTTCTGTGTCGCTTTGATCAGTTTTATGCGCTGTTGTTTTTTGTTTGCCAAATTCAACATCTTTAAGCAGAGCAAAAACAACAACAGAATAAATAGTTCTTGCCGTTTACTTGAATTTCTTTCGTTAAGTTTTTTTTTTTTTTGTTGTTGCTCTTGCACTCGCATTATGTATTTATTAACTATCGTTTGTTTTATTGTATTTTTTGGTGGCCCAGCGACAATTATAATTTAGGAGAAATATTTGAAAATAAATCGTGAACCATCGAAGTTCAAATTGAGCCGCAATTTTCAATCTTTTTTTTTTTGGTATCGGGAAATAAAATACAAAGAACTTTTGCCCAAACATTTGGCAACCGTGACAGGGCGGTCAGAATGAAGTGTTCGGTGGAGCCAAATAGTGTTTGGAGCCACAGTTGTTGACGCGGATTTTGCTGGTTTTTCGTTGTTGGAGCTACTTTGCAGTGAAATTTGCCGCTGAAGCTTAGACAAACCATTTTGCCGGTACGAGCCTACGTTAGACATCGCTTTATCACTGCCGTTGGATATATTATTGAAAGAATCACAATTGTTTTGTGATATCTTACCTGGAGCCGTATTTTATTTCAGCAATTTTTTCGACTCCGTTGTGCGTGGTCCACGAGGGGCATCTTATAGGTTATCCTAATTGGTGGATTCATCGAGGATATCCGAATTTATAATACAAGTCGTCCGAAACAGTGACGGAAAATTTGGCTCATTTATGGTACCTTGAGCGTAATACAATTCTTTGGTGATTTTTCTAAAATTTATTTCGAACTGTTCAATTTCCGTTGTTCCTATAATTAAAATGAATAAAGATGGCGTCGAGGCTGTTGATATAGCCGTTAACGGCTCAGAGTTGTCGTCGCTCAAACAACAAAGTTGAACAATGAAACGAAACATAGCCAATATTCAGAAAAAGGTGGAAAAAGTTGGCGGCAAAACTGATGTCACCATTTTGGAATGCCGACTACAAATTTTGGAGTCCTACTTCACAGTTGTGTCATGTACAGGGGCAAATAGAGAAATTCTGTGCCACTGATAATGCAAGAGGCGAATTGGAAAACATTTTTATTACAGCAAAGGCAAAAATATTAACCTTGCTTAATAACAACGCATCGGGTTCTGGTGGCACCAATTCATCTCGATTGCCCTCGTTAAAGCTATCTCGCTTCGATGGAAAGTATGCGGATTATAAAAGGTTCATCACAACTTTTAGTAATATGGTTCACTAGAATTTATGGTTATTTGGTGTCGATAAATTCAATTATTTGTTCAATTATCTTTCTGGCCCGGCCCTAGCTGTGGTGGAACCTTACCAGGTAACAGAGGAGAATTATCCTAAGCCTTAAGAGGCTTGAGGAACGTTACGACAACAAAGTCCTCATATTTCTAGAACAATACGTTGTTCGATATGCCAAAGATGACAAAGGGTGATGCTGGCTCTTTGAGAAATATTATTGATACTGTTGCTGCAATCAGAGGTTAACTTTTGTCCCTCGGTTCAGAAATGGAAGTGCTGAATGATATTCTAGTTCATGTTGTACTGTCAAAATTAGATTCGGACACAAAGGAAAGCTACGATTCAAGGCAGGAATTCAAGCTTCTGCCATCGTGGAAAACCTGTTACGATGTCTTGAGCCATCGTTGTCAATTTCTGGAAAGCCATGGGAAAAAGTTCGAAAAATCATGGTAATCCTGTATCGTTAGTGGTTCGTTCATTCAAGAAAGCGATAATTCCTACAATCTCATCAAGGATTATTGTGGCACATTTCAACCGGTAAGAGTTGAAGAATCTCCTCGATTTTTGCTCTGAAATCAACTTTATTTCAGAAGAAACAGCAAAGAGGCTCAAGTTGAAATTTAGAACATTTACACAAGAAGTTTTTGGAATTGGTGAAGTCCGCACAAAAATCAGATCTTCGGTGGAAGCTACAGTGAAATCTTGTATCACTTCGTTCCAGTGGTCCTTAAATTTTGCTGTCACCAAGTCGATTTCTGCTCGACAGCCTGGTGAGTACATTGAAACAGCTCACTGGAATATTCCACAAACCATCAAATTGGCCGATCGATTATTTTACAAACCTCAGCGTATCGACTTGCTGATTAGTTCTGAGGTATTTTTTTGATTTGTTGCTCGACGGTCGTTTTTCGCTGGGAGCTGGCATGCCCTGTCCTACAAATACAATATTTGGTTGGATAGTTGCTGGATCATATCATTCTTCTCATTGTTCACATGCAATCTCGCTATTAGTCCTACGTCTCCCGACATAGACACGACTTTAAGTCTGCTTCAAAATGTTCGGAAAAAGGATGTGAGCGCCATTTTGTCGAAAATGTTCGCTTAGAAAAAGTCATTAAGCACAGCATTGGTTCAACAACAATATTAAAAATTTAATTCTAAAAAGAAACTTTTGCTATAAAAGATGGAAGCGATTTAAAACTCCAGCTCTCTTCTCTCTTTACAAAACTGCTAGACGTAAAGTAGTGAAAATTATACAAATTGCGAAGTCAAAATATCACAAGGATAAATTCTCTATCGCAATCTCTAGCAAATCCAAGTGGAATGAAATTCGAAGAATTGGGATTGGGCAAAAGAGGGATCATAATATTAAAATGGATATAGATATCAATTGCCTTAATCGGCCTTTTGTTCAAACAAATACATTACCAGTCATTGGAGCAACCCCTAGTGATAGTAGGGTAGGGGGAAATTTATTCTCTTTCAGCTGTGTCGATCAGTCAGAAGTACTGGCCGGTATTTTATCGGTTAAATCAAATGCTGTGGGCATTGATGAAATTAATCCTAAATTCATTACAATTTTGCTTCCAAAACTCTTACCATACTTTACTTTTATGTTTAACACTATCCTAACAAAATCAGTATATCTACTGCATGGAAGTTAGCCAAAATCATACCCATACCAAAATCAAATAACGAATTTATCGCAATACTCCCTTATTTGTCAAAAGTTCTAGAGAAATTAATGTACAATCAAATGTCAAATTATATTGAAACAGCAAATCTCTTAACACAACGACAGTCCGGCTTTAGACCAAAAAGAAGTTGTACCACTGCGCTTATTGAAGTAGTAGAAGACTTAAGAAAGGCAGTTGATTGTAACTTGATTTCAACTTTAGTACTTCTAGACCACAGCAAAGCTTTTGACACTGTAAGCCATTCTATACTCATCACTAAACTCGCCTGGCAGTTTCACTTTAGTAGTAGAGCCTGTAAACTCATTTTTTCCTATATTAGTAATAGATCGCAATGCGTTTCTCCAACAAGTTAAGCATTCATAAAGGTGTGCCACAAGGATCCATATTGGGACCACTTCTTTTCTGTATATATATAAATGATTTACCAAATGTATTAAATCATTGTAAAATACAAATGTATGCCGGTGATGTGCAACTTTACTGCAATACAGAACAAAAAAATAGTTCTAGCTGTGCTCAAAAAATAAACGAAGACTTGGAAAAAGTATACGAATGGGCATGTCAAAATGAACTAAAGCTAAATCCTTCCAAATCTAAATATATGATTATTTCAAACAAGAAAATTATAGAAAGCGAACTATTCTCTTTGCAACTTAACAGCACGCCAATTAAGTTTGTTAATCCCTCATCCAACTTGAGAGTAATTTTCAATGACAACTTGACTTGGTCAAATCATATAAATCGTGTCGTTGGTTAGGTTAAGAAATCTATGGGCTGTCAGACATTCAACACCGTTTGATATACGCATACTTCTAGCGAAAAGCTATTTAATTCTATCACTTCTGTACGGATGTGAAATCTATTTTAACTGTGATAGTACGGATTCGCGCAAATTCAAAGTTGCTTATAATAACATAGCAAAGTATATCTTCAATAAAAAACGGAATGATAGAATCTCTGCTTATTCTTAGCAAATATTTAATATGAACTTCGAAAATTTATTGAAATTTAAAAGTCTACTACTAATGCAGAGGATTATAGTCTCAAGTGAGCCAAAATATCTTTTTCAAAGAATACGTTTTGCCATGTCCAATAGAGGTAAAAAAAGTATACAACAATTTTATAGAACCCGTATCTCAGAAGGGCAATTCTTTATATGTACTGTTCGTCTTTGGAACGCTCTTCCTTCTCAGCTTCAAATATTGAGCAACGCATTAAAATTTAAACGGAAATTAGCTACACTATATAAAGATAAAACTTAATTACAATAAAATTAAATGAATAAATAAATATAACTAAAAATAAAATTCATTAATAGTGTATTATGTGTATAAATAAATAAATATATGTTAGGTTTGCTTAAATTATGTACATCGTGATATTATAACTTATGCCACTAGCACTGTAATATAAAAGATTTAATTTTGTTGTGCTACGTCATGTCAAAATTGATAAATAAATAAATAAATAAAAATGAAGATGGTAGAGTTGAAGTTCACCTATTATTAAAAATATCGCCCAATATACTGCGAAATTGATTCGATATGGCTCGCAAACGTTTTTTGTCAATCGAAAGACGTTTGGACCGCAATTCCACACTGAAGTCCATGTACGTGCAATTTATGGAAGAATACTTGTCACTGGAGCACATGTCGCATTATAATGGTTCGTTTGAGTGGTTCGTATTTCGTCATACCTCATCACAGAGCACAACAACAAAGCTTCGCGTAGTATTTGATGGCTCTGCTCATAGCTCATCAAATGTATCTCTAAATGGCGTTTTAATGGTTGGCCCTACGAATCAGCAGGATATACTTACAACCTTATTCTCGTTTCGCTTAAATAAGTTCGCCCTCACTGCCGATATCTCAAAAATGTATCGCCAGTTTCGTATGGACGAAAGAGACAGAAAATATCAGCTGGTTCTTTGGAGAAACAGCAAAGAAGGCGAGTTGAAATTGTTCCAGCTGAACACTGTCACTTATGGTTTGTCGCTTGCTCCATTTTTGGAAATTCGCAGTTTGTTTTTCGTTGCAGAAAAGTATGGCTCATCGTTTCCACTTGGCTCGCAGACTCTTAAGGAAGATCTGTATGTGGACGATATTCTCACTGGCGCTGATGAAATCGATGCCTTATTATCCAAAAAGGATGAATTGATCCACATTTTAAATTTGCATGGGCTTAAATTAGCAAAATGGTGCAGCAACTACGTTCATCTTACCCCAAATTATGGCGATGAAGTCATAATCAAGAGTGCTGAGGATGACGTCACAAGGACTTTAGGTATGTATGTGTTGGAAACCAAAACAAGACATATTTTGCTACCAGTTCGAGTTGTCTGACATCGTTACACCAACGAAAAGGTCCATCGCTCGTAGCAAAAATTTACGATTTACTTGGAATTTTGAGCCCCATTGTTATTCGTTGTAAAATTCTATTACAAGAAATGTGGGTTCAAAATATTGGTTAGGATAACCCCATAAATGATCATCTTAAGGCACTTTGGCTCAACATAAAAGGGAACTTGTTATTTACACGGGGAGACATTCATGGTTTTGCTGATGCGTTTCAAAGAGCATAGCGATGTTGTGTTTATTATCGCGTTATGGTCCAAGGTATGTGCAAAATAAATCTGTTGATTGCGAAATCAAAGGTGGCCCCAATCAAGGCCCAATCTTTAACTCGGCTCGAGCTGTGCGCTGCAGTTTTTCTCAGCAGAACCTGGAATAAAATACAAGGCAAAATGTCGAAATATGTCTCCTCCATATGGTTTTGTACTGATTCCAAAATTGTTCTACAATGGCTGAAACTTCATTCCTCAACTTTAAATAGCTTCATGACAAATCGTGTCTCAGAGCTTCGAGAAGAAACTAAAGATATTTGTTGGAGATACGTCCCTTCAAAGAGTAACCCTGCAGACATCGTTTATCGCGGTTGCAGTGCCCAAGAACTGTCCACAACCAAATTTGTCCAAAAATTATGAAGAAATCGGGGTGGTCTCGGAACGGAGGAAAACGACTGTTTTCAAATGCAGTGATGTCACAATCTCCATCATAGATGAAATAATCGATAAGCATTCATCTTATTACAAAATTATCAGAATCTTTGCTTACGTTTTTCGTATTTTCAACAGATGCTCCGTAGACCGAAAAATGAAGCCTGAGGATCTCTTAACCGTTCAGTTCAATGAATTCGAAAACGCTTTTTGGAGAATAGTTTCTCATATACAACTAACTCACTTTAAAGATGACTTACTCGTTCTTTCCAAAGGAAATATGGTTAAACCCTCCTTGCAGAAACTAATTCCATTTCTACATAAATTTAATGTTGGCACAGGTTTGGTAGACATACCTCTAGTTGAAGGCCGATTATTAAATGCTACAATACCATATAATGCCCGATTTCCTGCATTGTTGCCCAAAGATCGTCGCTTCGTAAAACTGTATGTCTAACATTTCCACAGGAGCAAGACGTACATTGCAGTCTTCATTTGTTTTGGCTCGAAGGAAACCCATTTGGAACTTGAGTCCGATCTCTCGGCTAATAAATTTATATTATGCCTCAAGAGGTTTATTGGCCGACGTGGAATTCCTAAACGCCTATGTTGTGACAATGTCACTTACTTTGTTGGAGCTCATAATAAGCTGACCGAGCTCAAAAACGCTTTATTTCGCAAAGAAGTAGCTCACGAAATAAAATCGTACTCCCAATACATTGGTTTTGATTTCTGCTTCATACTTTCGCGCGCCCCACATTTTGGTGGTTTGTGGGAGGCCGCAGTGTAGTCGACCAAAACGTTGCTCATTAAGAATGTTGGCCAAGCGTATCTCGCTTTTGAAGAACTGCAGACACTTGTCATACAAATTGAAGACACTTTAAATTCTAGTCCAATCGCCCCAACGCCCGGTCACTTGCTGATTGGTTCATCATTAATGAACCAATGATTCAATAATATAATTCAATGTTACAAAGCCCAAATCGCTTCCACGTTGGCAACGTATATCCTTTTTTGAGATTACCTTCTTTCGTTCGTTTCTTTCGTTAAGTTTTTTTTTTTTGTTGTTGCTCTTGCACTTGCATTATGTATTTATTAATTATCGTTTATTTTACTGTATTTTTTTGGTGGCCCAGCAACAATTATAATTTAGGAGAAGTAATTGAAAATAAATCGTGAACCATCAAAGTTCAAACTGAGCCGCAATTTTCAATCTTTTGTTTTTAGTATCGGGAAATAAAATACAAAGAACTTTTGCCCAAACAATAACTAATAACTTCACTTATCAGCAAGTGAAGTGGCACAAAGATAGGTATGCATTGTATTATAGTGGGTCAAGATCGAAAAACATTGAAAAAATTTCCGAGATAACTTTAAAAAAAAAAAATGTTTTTATATGTCTAAACGTTTCTAAGACTAATTTTTTGCTGCCTCTCTTTTCTCTTTTTAGTCTCTTTTTACTTTGTGTTTGTTCCTTAAGACATGTACCTATACTTGTGTAGACGAATATCTTACTAACTATTGGCCAGTGTGCGTATATGCGCGTATAAATCTAACTAACACCATTACAATGTTTAAGGACTTTTCTGCAATATTTTATGCGTTGTTTATGTGTTCTCTATTTTGCTCCCTGGTATTTTCAAAGCTTTAATTCAGACAGTAACTTTTGAAATAAAAAAATAAATTATAAAAATGTTTGGGGAACATTGTAAAATCGTTTAATATGTGCAATAATTTTCAAAATCTGGTGAAGATTTATATTTTTTTGTCTGAAAGATTATTGTTTTTATTATTTCTTTTTTTTTCTTTTTTTTTATAATTATATATAATAATAAATTATTTTTTTTATATAATTATAAATTATTTTTTTTTTTCTTTTATAAACTATAGGCTTTGTACAGTATTTACATGTCTACACAAGATATGAAATGATGAAACGATAAGGGAATCTCTGTACAACAGGCTAAAAGTTCATTGGTGTTTTGTTTGGAGTACGCGAGAGCAACATGTTTTTGGAGAAATAATAGAAACAAACAATAAAAATACATATGTATACTTTAGTTAAATCTGACAGCAGTTGTGACAGAAAACGTAATAGGAAATATATTTTCACAATTTATTTCATTTCCCACGAAATCGGAAAAAATATAATTACTCTTTCTCCGATTTGACTGAAAGTTCATAGAAAAGCGCACGACTACAGCAACATAATGGAATTGAGAATGACTTGGTTTTTCTTACATTAGCAGACTTTGAATGCTGTATACGTTAGTGTGCCCAGTAAACTAAATGCACTGTGACGAAATGAAAGCCTTTCAAAAGGAAGTTATATTTATTTATTTATACAATTTATTCTTATTTAAAAACCTGAAAATATTTGTATTCTTATGCAGGTATGGAAAACATCATTTCAATTCATAACCTATTGAAAAAGAAAAAATAGGGATGATATGCATTGGAAAGTGTTTGGACTAGGCTTATTATTAAGAACATCTCATTTTCGTAATATATTTGTATTTTTTGATTCGCAAAATTTCCGGGAAATTGAAAAATCAATCCAAACACTATTCCCGAGAATTCTGACCTCGAAAATCCTAGGATACTTTTTCTAGTTGTAGCAAATAATGGCTATATGGCGTCAACTGGCTTGAGATAATCTACGATTACACAGTGTTCTGCCCAAAAAATAAGACCAGTTTATGTTTAAAAAAATCTTTATTTATTCCAAATTTATTTCATCGCCTTCAAAACACTCAATTGTTATATGCATACGAATCTGAAAATATATCCAACATATAAAACCTATACCAAGTTTAAATATCACCATAGCCTAGTTATTAATAACACAACATAAAACGTAGTGTTTGATTCCCAAGCTTCCTACTAACATCATGGAAAGGTCAGATGGGCATGGTTTGGACACCATTGATATAAAGCTGAAGAATGTGATTAGCAAATAGCAAGTTTCGTACCAAAGGTAATAGCAAACAAATATTCTGTTGATGCCAAAATATACTACGGCATTTTCTATCATTTTTTATGTTCATCCTAGTATGCTATCCGCCTGGACACCCTAATGTTAATTCGCCGAAAATTCACGGCTTGACCGTGTAATTCACACATCAACTCAAACTTTCAAAGTTTGAGTGGTGTGCTACCGATTGTTCTACAGATGGCTATAATCGGTCTTACATATATATACTTTCTCTGTCGCTTTAACATGATCAAAATCTGAAACCAAACTTCACCTGTTACTGTGAGTTCAAACGACCTGGTTAAAATTGGTAAGTTTCCGCACAAATTATTTAAATTCAATTAAAGAAAATATATTGTTCAATTCCATCCTTCTAGATCTTGTTGTTTTCTTTTTCTTTATATTTCTATGAAGAAATAACAAATAATTTGTGAGAAATATCACAAATTTCTTTGTGACATTTCTGGCTCACACAAATGTAAACCAAAAGCCACCATCCGCTTTAGGAAACCTAAAAGTTCCCTAGTTCCCCACATTTTCATATTCTAATGGCAAAGCAACGGAGTTTTTTGGTTTCGAAATTAACATTAGACAGAGAAGAAGTGAAATTTTTAAAGTAAATATTTTTTTAGCTCAAGTCTTTCTTTTACTTTTATATAAATTTAATAAACAACAATAAATGATTTTAGTTTTGTAAATAAGCAATATTTTAATATAACTCAAAATACCCGCATGGAGAAATGTAAATATGGGGTAAAACCGGAAATCCGGTTAACCGATTTTTTGGGAATTGTCGTTTTTCTAACAACGGAAGCCACTTTTTGCAAAAAGTCGGGTTTTCCATTACCGCAATAAGACAAGTAGAATATGCGAAAAATATAAAACATAAAAAATAGCTAAAATTTTTAATAAAAAATTATATTGCATTAGTTGCACCTTTGGCTTCTCCATTGACCAAAATTGATTTCCGCAATATTTACTACTTCAGATAAGTAATTTACGTAGAACAAAAGATGGTGCTATTCAGCTGACTTATCTGCAGCAGCTGTGCTATTGTGAGCTTTAAGCTCGATAACGTTCGCAGTGTTGCAAAATGTTAAAATCTCAATTGGAAACATTCGACCATTGGAATGATAATTACGGTTCTGACACAATAACAGAATATCGGAGTATTTTATAACATGTGAAAGATTTATGTAAATATAAAACATTTTTAAAAATGTGATTTCACAAATTCATGCCGTTGAATTTTCAATGTTCCCAAACCTCTCTCTGCGCCTGAGGCCTCAACCGACCTTAATACGCCCCTACCTCCCACAATCCCACTTTTGCTACAGTGAGTTAAGTAATTGTGAACGGAACATGTGTCGACTACAAATTTAAGTTTATCGGACAGCACAAAAATGCGTGTAAACGTTACGTACATAAATCAATGGTGAACGCTGTCATTGCAAGCACCGTGGCTTTGTACATGCACCCTCCCGTATTGACTCTTATGCTTATACGAGTGTATACATATTTACTTGATATTGTGACAGGGCCGTCGGCGGTCAACATGATGACGTTTATTGCCTAATCAACTCTTCGAATTGATGAAAGCCTACGGATACGGATATCGTTTATCGGGCTGGGAGTCGGTGTGTCCCGTTGGTCGGACGTGCAAGGGCGGGTGGTAGTAATAACGTCTCTAGTAGGTCTGGCTTGCTGTTATCGCTTTAAACACATTTGATCGTATTTATTTATTTTTTGTCATGTGAAATTAGAACACTGAAAGGTTGTGATTATTTTTTGTTATTAGAAAATTATGTATGTGTAATTGTATGCGTTCATACTTGTAAAAGTGTGCAAAATTTATTTTCGAAGAGTTAGCTGTGTTGTTTAATCATTTCATTTACACCGTGATCCAATCCGATTTGGTGGTTTCGTATAAAAACTGAACTTCGCATAATTTTTGGTATTGTTCTATAAATTTTTGGTTCTTGTTTTCGCGTGTAAATCGACGTACATCAAGCAATGTTGAACGTTTGTTCTCAGTAACATTCTATAGCGATTCTGTTGTTGTTAACCGTGGTAGCATTGTTGTACCACTTATTTTCGAACTTGATTCGACAATTATGCACATCTGCAACGGTCAAACGCACTTGCGGTTACAGCGACTCTGTGACTGACACCTCAGTTGTGCTTACTGCCTATTTGAAATGGAAGTGATCAGATTGAAAATCTAAAACCAGTCCAGTCGGCCATCGTCGCCATCGTTTGATCCAATTGATTCGCAACGACGTTTACGCAGCCCACTTTCCAAAACCGACATCAGCCGAAAGACGCCAACAAGTTCGTTTAGTGCGCACACATTATCGCGTGGTTACCTCTGTACGAATATCTCCAAAAATATAGAATGAATTTATTTATTTGTCTATGCTCGTATATCACGTGCGTGCATTGTCACACTTAATGCTCTTAGCATATTTATTGCAAGCAAAATTAGAGTCGATTTCAACTTTGCTTTACAGCTGGTTGTGGCGCGCAATATTTAATCAGCCTCCGGACTCACGAACTGAGTACGTTTGGCGGCGTGAAGTAACTAAATGGGCACACAATAGCAAAAACAGATGGAACAGTAAAAATGACCAGAGACTGCCAACTATTGCGCGCATGAATTTGAAGGAGAAGAAAACCGGTATTTTGAATACTGCACTGACGATCACTCGCTCACATTCGAGTGAGAGAAGTACCACAGCCAATTAAGCTAGTAAACATTAGTATAGGACGGCATGCGATAGATATGTAGATAAACAGAGCGATCAAAGTTGGAGCAAACAAAAGGTGGCGGTGTTGCCATCTCACATCACATACTTTTAAACCAAATAAAGCGCTGCCGACTTGTGTATTTTACAAATCTCAAGTTTAGAGTAACCCTGGTCACCCGAGTTTAATATTCGAAGAAGAAAGAAAAACTTGCGCTTTCAATAAATTGGCACGATTACATCATTTCCATATTATATTTATCCGAAAAATTATGAAAATTTATTGGGTTAAGTCTACCGCTTTTTACGCATATATAGCAGTTCCCCATTAGGAAGTTTATCAACTTAAACAGTATTAAGAATTTCCGAGTATTTTCTTACAGATGTACCCAATGGATAACTGTGTGGAATCGTTAGAGATCCGATACAGAAAGCTCGATCACGTGAGTTGACTACCTTTACCATAATCCCTTTTCGTTGCCGAAAAAAACATGAGTTGTGCCAGAAGGGTGTTGCATATTGCTAGGTTCTTATAAAAAATTACTCGGAATTAAAGGATAACAAAAGAAACAGGAAGCAAAATTCCAAATTTCTGAAGTTTTCGCTTAGGATAAAATGGGCCACTTTTTTTAACTGTGTTACCCTAAGGGTCCGGCAAAGCAGTCTATTTTCATTTGTCAAATGCCCTATGCATGCTAAATTACATATGTTGAATCAAATGCAACTGAATGAGGAGTACGAATCTAGGAATACATCGGATAAATAGTAAAATTTACATATATGGGTTCGGATTTTCAGGTAGATTTTTTCACATATTATCCAACATTGAAACGGAATATAATTCACAAGAACTTAGATAAGTATTCGTATAAGTACGAATTGAGAATTACAATCAATAATTAAATTTCGCTCAGATTGCTCAGATTGCATGTCACAACACCGTCCATTTTCATTCCCAAAACTTAGTGTCTCAGAAAGACGATATACGCCAAATTTGGCTGAATTCAGAAAGAAGTTTTATAGAAAATTATAAGGGAATGTAATAGACAGAAATCGCGCTGCTGATACTTACTGGTTAAAAATTACAGAGGAATGATTGAATTAGTATTGGAGGGACAAGAAGGGAAGTGACAATGCGGTCCGCCTTCATTCTGATACTCTATCTTGGCAAATGTTCAACTTGTGCAGATTTAAATAAATTTAGTAAACTACATAAATGATATGAACCTCAGGCTATATGAGTATGGTGTCCAATATAACGGACACAATTTGAAATTACTACCACTTACAGGCGAGGAGTTACTGGAAATAAATTGAAAATGTGTGAATTTGTATTTAAGGTCGACATAGGCAGACAAAATATTAGGCTGCGCCAAGTTTTGAGAAGTTCTATAAAGATTTACTGCAATTATCGTGTCTCTCAGCCAGATAGATGGATGTCACAGAATCGATTTAAAAATTCCCGAAACGCGTTTGATTAAAAAAAGATCTGATACTTTAAATGCTTCCTTCGGGTGTAGGTATAAGTTTCATTACGGGAATAAGAGGAAGCACCTGTGATCATAACTTGTTGCTTAATTTTTTCCTACTAATGACAAAATTCATGAAATTGAACCAAAACCAAAAACAAAAATAAACACATCATTACGTTTATATAATCACCCTATATGATACTAGTACACTCATATCATTTTTCATTCACATTTGTACATGTCATTTACGCCGATATACTTATACCCTCACAAATTAGCTACTTGGGCAATTCAACTGCTTTTTAACTTTCTGTTCTACGGGGTTTTCTATTTAGTGGTTTCGAAACTGCCGGTCTGGCAAGACTGTTAGCTGTTAAATACCTGTCATCTGAAGTTATTTATTATATTATTATTTTTTTAATGAAAGGTTTTCCACTTACAATTATAGATCGTTCAATAACCGAAGAACACGTAAAAATGAGGATTTAGAGGGCAAATGTGACCCCTACTCCCTCACACAGTGACAGAACTAGTACATACAAACTATAAGAAACTTTCTCACATTATTTGTACAGTTGCGTGTTAGGCGTAGGCTTCTAAATTGATTGTTAAATTGTATTCAAGCTTTGGCTTGAGTTGTTGCTTGAATGGCTTGGAGTATAATTTATATTTATGTATTATAGTCTCGTTTGCTTTCATTTAAACATGCAGAATCGATTTGTATTAAATCTTGGGAGCTCTCATTCGAAGACTCAGCACTGTAAGCATAGGCGGTGGGGTCCAATTGGGTTTGACAAATTTTAATGGTGGTGTCAAAATAACGTTTCTTATCCGATCGCAATAATTTTTCCGTCGGTTTTGTGATTAGCCCTTGAAAAAATCTGCAAAAAACATGGTTGGCAGCAGATGGAACCGTCTTCGCCTTCTTTGGACTCTATTATTGTATTCCAGTCCACTTCTTTGACTGTTCCTTTGTCTCAGGTGTGAAGTGCTGGACCCATGTCCCATCCATAGTTATAAATTATGGAAAATTTCAGTTTTATTGCGGTGAAACATCCCCAAACACTCTACTGAAACATTTTCACGACACTGTTCTTGCTCTGTTGAAAGCAAGCGCGGAACTCCTCTTGAGCATAGCTTTTTTATCTTTAAATCATCGGTCAATATATAATGTATAAAAATTTTTGAAATGCATATCATTTCAGCTAACTCACGCACTTTCAGCCGACAATTATTTTTTACCATTCTGCAGATTTTCTTACCCATGTCGGGCGTGGACACCTCAATTGGTCGACCAGTACGATGTTCGTCTTGACAGCTCATACGGCCTCGTTTAAACTCTATTCTTCCCAATATTTTGCAGTCGTAAACCAAAGAGCAAACTCCCCCAGAGTAGAATCTAGCTCGGCTTTAATATTGGCTGGACTGAGGCCTTTCAAATGGAAATATTAAATTACATATCGGTGACCAATTTTGTCCATGTTTACAAATTCATTGAGATCGTTTACTTTTGATGGATCAAATAAAAATACTAACCGACGTGGCGTCTTGAAACTTAAAATATATGTTTTATAAGGTTGCCACGTTTCACCAAAATAATTTTTTTCAAACTACTAGCACCATCTATACGTCAGGTCGGCTAGTTATGGCACCGCCTTCGTAAAATGAGAGATTTGTGATTTAGAATAATTTATTTTAAATGTTTTCCTCTGGTTTTTTACAGTTGTTTATTCTAATTGTAAAGTAAATAGAAGCCTAACCTATTTCGGAAAACATGCTTTCGAAAGCCAATAAAATTTCACGTAAACTGTACAAAAATCACTTCAATAAGTTCGGTTTTTTTAAAATGAAAGAAATCTCAATTCAAAATTTTATAAAAAATGGTGTTTTTTTATGAGAAATTTTTTTCACGGATTGCGAAAAAAAGTTGTTCGGGTAAATATTATATTCTTCAATTATTCCGAAAGAACACTTTTACGTCTATACAGTTTATGTCAAAGATTTTACAAATATGTGACATTTTTGAACGAAATAAAATTCATTATATAAAATTAACTATACCTATAAAGGCACAAAGTATTTTTCAGGTGCTTTAAGGCAAGTTTATATCTGCATCTATTTCAAATAAATGTGCTAACAATTATATATAAATAACGAAGATATAAAGTATTTTATCAAAAATCCCATATTTGTTGATTTTTGGTTTTAGTTTGAAAACTGTGGGATTCTTCCAGGAATATTTAATAACGTTTTATGTTTTATTTCCAGCCAAATTTTTGATACACCTGGTTCATAATAAATATTGTATTATATTCTATTATATTTCTACAGAGTGTCCGTCGGGAAGGTATACTACTTTGTTTTCCCGCCATTTTGGTAAAAATTATTCTTGACACTTCATATTTGGCAGTTGTGAAGTAGACACGTGGCAAATTTATTATGGAAAAATATTCGATAAACCAACATATTTTCATCGTTAAAACATTTTATCAAAATCAATTGTCGATTACTGTGACGATGAGAAAGTTACGTGCAATTTTTGGGAGAACGAGACGCACTATTTATCGTGTAGTGAATGATTTCGTACTGCAAGATCGGCTGAAAACATTACTGCTGCTCAAGAAAGTGTTCAAAACAGTCCATCAACCGCAATTCGACGCTGTGCTCAGGAGCTTGGTCTTCAAAGAACAACTGTCGCCACAACTTTGCACAAGGACTTGTATTTGTTTCCATTTAAAATTCAGTTGACACAAGAGCTTCTTCTACAATACCATTTACGCCGTCGTAAATATGACAATAGGATGATGTGAAAAAAATCATAGTGAGTGACATTTTCATTTGACTGGATATGTGAATAAACACCTTTGTATCCATTAAAAGTGACAGTCTGGTGTGCAATTTGGTCAAGACGAATCGTTGGACCTTACTTCTTTTATTAACTGTCAAAGGGGAGCAATATCGTGATATGATTTACAACTTTTTAACGCCACAACTGCATGCTTTGGGCTTGATTAACATGTGGTATTAACAAGACGGTGCCACATCGCATACAGCCAGGATTACAATGGAATTACACAAGTTATTTCTTTCCACAACAAGTTATTTCAAGAAATGGTGATGTTGATTGGCATCCACGGTCACCTGATTTGACTGCTCCGGAATTCTTATTGTGGGGATATCTGAAAAGCAAGGTTTATGCAAACAAACCAGAAACGCTTGAGCAACTCAAACAAAATATTCGTGATGAAATTAATAAAATACCGCGTGAAATGTGTGAGAATGTAATGAAAAATGTGCTCAAAAGGGCTCGCAGTTCTGAGGCTAATTGCCAACATTAAATGAAACATTTATCAATATAAGGTCCATTCTCTTTCATAATAATCAATCAAAATCATGTAATCAAAAAATTATAAATAAAGTGGAAATAAACAGGTTACCTCAGCTAATATTTATCGGAATATACGAATATATTCGTGACATAATTTCTGCCCGTAGGACTAGTGTCAATTTCTTCCTCGGACCCGACACCATTAACATCAAGCAATAATACACGGAAGGAAATGTGGGTTAATACGACGCCTGGATCAAAGGAGTTAACTACTAAAACAAAGAATTTGACTGAATTTGTGTAGAACGAAATAGAAAATTTTGGAACTAATTACAATTAAAACTAAAAATTATTAAATAACTTGACTTGTGGCCAACAATAATTGACGGCAAAGTCATCAGTATATTGACAAACACGATATCGACATGGAACTTTCCCGCATGCCATCAAAAGTAATCGCAATTCTTAAATCCTACCGAGGGTGTATTCATCAACAAGGGTATTATAACTCAAGAACGTGTAAAGAAATGTGTGTCAGGTACAGAAACACATATAATGGAAAGAAAGCTATTTTCATGCAAATGGTAAAAGCGTTGGATACCGCTGCAAAGCGGTTCATTCAGAGCACATAGAAATATGTACGACGGTAAAATCCAAGAGTAGGTAATATGAAGTTTGTAAGAAATAAAAAGGGCAATTTATTTTTGTATACTGAGTCCAATGAAATTTTGAACTAAACATACGTAAAACAAAACATTAAAACGTTTTGAAGTATTCGTGGAAAGAGTAATTATATGTAGATAACTATTGGCACATTTATTTATAAACAAATGCAATTACAAATTTGCAGTTAAACAGTCGAAAAAGAAAGATATTTTGGGTTAAATTTGACTTTTTGTTCAAAAATATCAAATATTTATAGTCGCCATTATAACACCTAAGAACCGCTTTCGGCTTTTAATAGTTCTAAATTGTGTTATCTCTCGGAATAACACAAAAAAGTTACTTACGTGAGCAACTTTCTCCACAGTTGGCGAAAAAGAGACGAGACTTTTTCCCATTTTTGTACTTTTTCTGCCCTTCGAAAACATATTTTCCAAAATAATTCAGACTTCCATTTGTTTTACAATTGGAAAAAAAACTGTAAAAAGTCAGAGGAAAAAAATTATACTAAATAGCGTATTTTTCAAGCTACAGGGTATAACTGGTACATATAAGCACGTCTCTTGTAGTTGTTTTCGAGAGCTAACCGATGATCGTAATTGTAACATTGTAATAATCTGTCAAACCCGAGTTATCGCTGTTATGACAGCACATACCCTATGTAAGCCAAAGGCGGACAAGCAAAAGCTAAGTAAATCAGGTGATCGTCACGTGCGTATGCCTTTTGAATAAGCCACATAATTTGTAGATGGGAAGCGCATCGAATTGTATTCGATGAAGAACAATAATACCGGAAACTAGAGATCATATGAATGAAATAATAAATTGCAAACTTTATCAACGGAAACTATAGGTAAAGATCATGTGAATAAAACAATAAATTGTAAAACTTGTCAACAGAAATTAGAGGTCATGAGAATGAAGTAATAATTTAGAAACTTTAGCAAAAGAAATTAGGGACCATGAGAACGAAATAATACATTTGTAAACTATAAAATTGTAAATAAAGCCATCTGCGCATCATATTGCACAGATGGGAACAGAGAAAACCGAGTTATTGTTAAAACCAAATTCACATTCAATAAATCAGAACTTAACTCACACCCAAATAAAGCAGTCGTGTTTAACTTAAATAAATTGGGACTTGCACTACGAACAAGTGCAAGGATAAAGAAACAAGTGAACTCGTGAATTAGGGCTTGCACTACGAATAAGTGTAAGAATAAGTGGTTAGTTCTCAGTAGAGTCGAAGTTCCCATGAAGTCTATCGGAACCCTAATTGGTCAAACAATAATATTTGGATAGACCATCGGACGGCCCATAAATCAAGAGAGGAACTAGGAAATTCCCGAAATATTGCGCTAACTCAATTCTACAGAATGGGGAGAAAGCTGCTGAAGACTCCTGACATCAAACCACAGTATGACTCAAACATTTTAGAATATCTGGAATTGGGGCATATGGGGAAACTATATAGTAATGAAATAGATAAAACATCACACTATCTTTTGCCACATCACGTCATTATTAAACCAGATAGGTTGACAACTAAATTTAGAGTTTTTTTTTAGTGCCTCCAGCCCCTCACCTAATAAAAGGTGAGGAGCCTTAACGATCTATTTCCGAGACTCATACTTCAACAATGCCTCTTTTTACAGATTTCGAAATGGAGATTCTCTAAGTACGTTTTCAATGCCGATATCGCTAGTATCAACAAATCCTTATAAATCCGAATCAGAGAAAATTTCAAAGAATTTTGTTCAAATAGTCACAAAGTGAACCAGTAGAGGATTTCGAACTGCTGAAAGACACTTTTGGTATAAATTGCGCTCCATTTTAGCTATTCGAACGCTTCTTCAACTGACCGAAGATAAAAATAACACAAATAACACATATCCATGAGTCTCAAAGATTATTC
Organism: Philornis downsi; assembly: GCA_019455685.1. Taxonomy (NCBI): domain Eukaryota; kingdom Metazoa; phylum Arthropoda; class Insecta; order Diptera; family Muscidae; genus Philornis; species Philornis downsi. The sequence continues at coordinate 484,916 of JAHXMU010025373.1, forward strand.
GACAAAACATGTACATATGTTGATGATGTTTTAGCTGGAGTTCACACAATGAAGGAAGCAACTATGGTTCGGAAAGAACTCACTACTGCTTCGGACTCAGCTGGTATCGAATTAAAAACGTGGTCTTCAAATAACCCGAACGTCGTAAGGGACCTGCCTCCAGACTTACTTTTGCCAGTAAACTGGTTGGACTTAACTGATGTTTCATCAACAAAAAATGAAAAAATAAGTTTTGCTCCCATAGCGAAGTTTTTTGAATCATCTAGATGGCTGGCTCTAGTAATCGTTTTATCAAGCCTGATCATACATCAAGTCTGGCTTGACAAAATTGGATGGGACGATACTCTGAAGACAATTACGAAAATGAGCTGATACAACTTTGTTAAAAATTGCCCGTCAATTGAACATTTTACGGTTCCAAGATTTAACCCGCCGAATGAACATGCTGACTATTCAGTTCATCTCTTTTTGCTAGCTGCTGATACCCGTATTGTACCTAACAGTAAAATATCCTTGCCTCAATTCGAGCTGTGGGGATCGGCCCCATTCAACCTTAGCAATTTTTATTCTTCCAAACTTAGAACTTTTAATCGGAGATTCTGGAAAATGTAGGAACATGGTCTCGACTTTGCTGGACTCTTTAGCATAAACAATTTTACTAGTCGTGCTTGTTTGAGCACCAGTCGTGCTCTGTTTCGCACTAAAAGCCATGCATTTAGAAGCCACCACCGACTTCTTGACTCAGTCATTTCATGCGGCATTTAGTACATTTATAGTAAAGCGCGTTTATCCAGTCCGAATTTATTCGAAGTTATTCAAAAAGGACCGAATCCATATTTATAAAAATCCAAAATGTCTGTTTGCACAATTTATAATGGAAGTTTATACCTCCCGGCGCCCCTCATATGAGTGGTTTGTGGGAGGTAGGTATAAAATCTTTACTTTTGAAGAGTTTTCGACAATTTTAGCCAGGTGACCCACCAGATCTTATACTTTTCCTATTGGCACTTCTATGCTTGACCCTGCCGATATTTCAGGCGAAAATATGGCACTCGCCAACAGGTGGAAATATCTGCTAATAATTTCACAGCATTTCTGTCAGAAATGGAAGTTTGAATATTTGATAAAACTACATCGCAGAAATAAGTGGAAATTCCAGAGGGAAAATGTAAAAATCAACGATTTAGTGGTCATAAAGACGAAAGATTATCACCCAATGAATGGAAAATGTCAAAACAAACAAAACAAATGTCAAAACATACCCTGGACCTTACAAGATCCAGAAAACCCTACTCAGACCCAATTATTGAAAATTTAGCTGTCGATTTTGTTAACAACATAGCCGAACCAGATCCTTGCTGTTGTTGATGTTAACAACATAATCTCTCACGGTGAGACAATAAATACAGGGCTGGTAGGAGTTAATTCATACAAAGCAACATTAGGCTTAGTTTTTTGCGGATCCATCCGAGACCCTACCATAAATTAAGTATATTTTAAGAAAAGTTTGACAAAAATTCCATGAGTCACAGGAGGTCGAATGTTTTCTATGTATAAACCGAATAACCTAAATCTATTGTTTTGCATTTCCTTTCTGCTCCTTGTTTTGTTTTTGTTTCGCTTCACCGCTGGTTGCCGGCTAAGCCTACAAGCAGCAATCACACAGCAAAATAAAGTAGTCTGATTTTTGACAGCTATCCGCGCAATTACCCTTGGCTCAATGGAAATTTAAAAAGGTAAAAAAAATAAAAGTTTAATGTAAGCTTAAAATATTTTAAATTTTTAGTGAACACATCGCATTTAAAACATTTGAATTTGTTAATTAATTAAAATTTGTTACAATTGAATTTAATACTTAAACCTAAGTTAAAATACATTAAACAGAAAACATAAAATGTTGGCAATTATGTTAATTTACATAAATACATTTGTTATATTCTAAAAAAATCATTGCATTCTAATAAAATACATATTGTACATACTTATATAAATGACAACACAACGAATTTTGAATATACAGGAAAACAAGAACTCGGTTAACTCTAGTTAATATATTTCAGTGAATTCGATTGTAAGTCCATAAACATATACAATACAGTTCATAAGAACGTTACCTGCCAACAAATAATATTAAAATTTACAAATCTACAAACGAATACAATAACATTAGAAACAGATGTAAAATCTATAAACTATCAATCTGTCTAACTAAAACTTATATGTACATAAAAAACAAAAACTGTAAAACCACTGTATACTTCAGGTAACAAAAGCCCAATAGAAAACATATGTCTTGTTATAAAAATTAAGGAATTGTCTCATTTTGTAATTTTCAGTTTTATCAACACCATGCTAATGCAATCAATTGGGATGGTAATAAAAATAAGTATATAATATAATTACTATTAAATGTTTCATATGAACCTATGATTGAGGGTGCCGGAAGTCAATCAAATGTAGGCGTGATTTTCTACCCTTGTTGGCGCTCATTGTGGCCGATAATTTGCCTCATTTAAGCCATCATATTTTGCTTTTTTATATCTACCAATGTATGCTTGCGATAAAATTAGGGATGGTAACTTAAAAAAAAAAACCTGAAAAGAATTCAGTATGATTTGAAGCGACACGATTCTCGAACGACCACCACAAAAGTTTGGTATGTGCTCTGTTTTTGAGTTAATCGACACGTAATTTTACAGTTTCCTATTTTCTGCTATATTTTCTGCTACGACTACAAATGTGAAAATGTTGTATATGTACTCACTTCCTGTTGCACGCCGCACTACGGTGTGAGTGAAATTGCCCAGTGCGGCTACAGTTACAATGGAGTCCTTTTTGCTGCAGCTCACCTGAAATTACAGAATTATTTTGTAATGAATTATAATTTTATTATAATCGAATTGCAAATATGGACCTGTATAAGATATAAGTTTGAAATGTCAGTTTTAGGTTTCCAAAGAAAGTTAATATCATACAGCAGCATCAACGGGAAGAATGAAGTAATTTTGGTTAGACATGGACACAATAAATAATTTGCATTTTATTTTCGTTAATTGCCTTAAATAACAAATATATTTATGGACGAGGAGCAATAATACTAATTGCCAGGCCCATTAATGAACGTGTTCTAAAACCAATACGATACGGTTGCAACTAAAAATCACATATTTCTTATAAATACGACTCTTTGTTGCAACGGAATCGTATTGGTAACAATTCTGCTTAATTATTGAAAGATTACTTTTTTCCACATTCAGCTTAAGGTTTAGTACAAATGCTTTATACTCGTATTAAAGCTACAAGATTAATTTCGATAATACCAATTTTTCGAAATAACTAATAGGTCTGATAAACCATATTATTAGACTTCCGTGTTAATTGAGACATATGTACGTTATTCACTGCTTTACTTTCCTTGGCCTCTAATTCCCACTACTCCTAACAAAAGCACCACAGTTATTACCAAGACGGATCCAATGTCAATCTTCACTTCTTTAATAAAAATAATAAATTTAACAATTAAAAGCCATCACTAGTCGTGAATACTGAAAGATGAAAGAAAATTGAACATCTTGATATACGAATTTGCGCCTCATGTTGACCAAAATTCACGTGTGATATGCAAAATTTCGTTTAGTATTTTTCACTGTGGTAGAAAGAAATGAAGTCCGACTTCGCATTATTAGAGGAGCTTTATAATTCTATTTGCTCGATGGTTTACAAAATGTTCGCTTCTGAATATTCCTTGTTAATTTCCTTAAATGAATTTTGCTCTTCGAAAGATTTTATGAACCATATTTATGCATATTGCGAAACTATATTTATTTGGTTTCTCTTTCAACTGATTGGAATAACATAATATATTTGACTTTTAAAACCTTCAAATAAAAACAGCAGCTTTCTTGCTCACTTGCTAACATAGCTGGTCTATTATATCCAGCATATACTTATATACCGGTCCAGAGTGTTCCGGTTTTTGCGGTCCTTCTCTAATTCATCACACTAAATTTGGATAGTGTTTCAAAAGCTCATTGTTAAAAACTTTTCATGCTGGAGAGTTTGTGAACCAGCCGACGACATCGCTGTATTTTGATGCACCTAAAAAAATGCTATATTTTTTTACGCTTCTCCGTACATCGTTACCCAATAGCACGCTTTTGTGGCAGTTGCCAACGAATGCGCGGTATGCTGCCACTGTGTGAAAAAAACGTTTTGTTGATATAATTGAAAGATTTTACTAAAGTGTACTGGGGCTTTTTCGAGGATAGGCAGCTTAGCGATTTCTGTATTCGCCTGATTACGTTTTTAAATTTTTCGCTTGGCGCAACCATACCAATCATCTTTTCAACTTTGTTATTATTTTTTTTTCCTGTTGTTTGCTTTCTGCCCAAACAATTGGATGAGAAAGTCCGATGTAGATCAACATTTTTAATTGGTTTTGACGGATGTTGAAAACGATAGTAGCAAGCCAAACCTCTTATCCCTTTGAAAATTTAACTGATATTTAAATATTTGTTTTAGAGGAAGACCTTCTAAGGTCTTATCCCAAATGAGGGGATTCCAATTTAAATTTTGATTCAGGTAAAATTGTATTTTAAAAAATTTTATTTATATGAAAATTGGCAATTCATACTTTAGGCAATTACAGAAAAAGTATATTCGAAGTAGTCTCTATTACCTACTCACCGGGGAAATTTCCGCAGAACTTGACAAAGTCGACGCAAACGCTCCACTTTAATGCGACTGATCACGTCGATATTAGATACAGCCCATACGGCTCTTGATTCGTCGACACGCTTCATTTTCTAAGTTTTAGCTATCTTGCTGTACACTGTTTGCAAATAAGACATGGCTCTTATAGAATGTGATACCAGTCATGCTATCACCAATTTTCCTGATGATCATCTCCTTAAATACGTTGACCCAGTTGTAAGGCAGGTTTCCTCCCAGCCTAAATCTTCGTTTTTTGTAAACTAACTCACTAAAATGTCTGCCTATCCCTGTTCAAGACTGGCCACGACATAGCTTCAGGATGATCTGTTTTTCTTGAGTCTTCTCCGCATCGTGTGTGAATAACTGGTCTGTTGAAGATTTTCCAACTTATAGTATTCAATCAGGCCAGATATAGCACCTTATCAGAACTTCATAAGCGGTGGCTAGAAGTCAGACATCCCGATAACTAGTATGCACACATGTTTTGAATAGAGAATATAAAATGCTTAAACTTTCATCATTGAGCCGAATCTAACAACTTATTGCTCATAGATGGATTTGGCGGGAGGCCAAATTATTATATACATATAATATATTATTATGTATAATAATATAATTAATATTATAATATATAATATTATATATATAATATAATATATAATAATAAAATAAAATATATATATAAATAAATAACACTACCTGAAAAAATTATTTAAAATATACTACCAACTGGGAAGGGAAAGAAACGATACAAAAAATTTTTCAAATTCTTGGACTGAAGATATTCCAGTATCATCCAGACCTCACTTTGCCGACTTGATTAGATGAAGCTTATAAATACAAATAAAAAAACGTTGGTTTATAAAAAGTGTAGCTATGAAATTACTACATAAAGTAATAGAATGTGCTTAATTATAATAATATAACCCATTAAGCATATCGCAAAGTTAAGAGACAATTATTTAAATTTCTGTGTCCCTTTTAAAGTATTATTTTCTGTAGAAGGTTGGCTTAATTTTAGTAGTTTGAAAGTGTTCCTGCGTTGGAGTTTGTGCTTCTTTTCCTTGAGCTGCTATGAGGTGCATTTCAAAACTAGTTTCAATATTTCGGTTACCAATTTCAAAAAAATAACTATTTAACTAACTAACTATTTTATATTTGTTTATTTGGTCCTTTTGTTTCTAATATCATCAACACCAATTATATTGGTCAATAGTATTTCATATATATACCTATATATATACATATATATACATATACATATATTAGGGCCGCCCTTATTTTTCAACTTTCTAAAAGTTTAGCTCTCAACACCTTATCTTGTTCCAATCAACAAAACAGCGATATGTGCAAAATTTAAGCTTAATTGGGTAATTGCAAGGCAACCCACATCGACAATGAACTTTTAAAATTTTCAAAATTTCATATTTTCAAAGACCTACAACTTTTGTTTGCCATAATTCGAGAACGCCGCGTCCGATTTTATTTTTAAAAAAAATTGAGAAAAATTATGAACTACAATACCTTTATTCCTATACCATTTCTCAACATAGTTAACAGTTTCACAATTAAAAATACATTTATGAAGAAAAAAAAATATTTTTTACTTAAATATTTTATTATTACACAGGGTGACATAATGAAGATTTTTGAAGATGGTACCTCATTTTGATAAAAGTTTAAATCAAAAATTAAATTAAATTAAATTAAAAATTAATTTAAATTAATATTAGTAACACAAATATTCCTTAATTATAAAAACCTTATTTACAATACCGTAGGGACGTTTCTTCGATGTTTTTAAGAAAATGGCGTAATGAAAATGCAGAACATAGAAACACAGGTGCATTTTACGATACTCACAGATGTAGAAAAGGTTGGTAGACTGGCATTAATAGTAACTTTTCAAGGCAAAGATCAATTATTGAGAGTCCCTGAAATCCCTAAATCTTCAGGAAAAGACCAAGCGGTAGCTGTTTACCAAGCAGTGGAGAAGTGGGGTATAACGACAAAATTCAGACACTTTGCTGTGCTGTGCTGTGCTGTGTGTATACGACAGCAAGCAACACAGGTCGTGTTACAATACTAGTGCTTTAATTTTGTTTAAGATTTTTATAAAAGAAATGTTCAGATTTTAATTTTGAATTAGTCGTATGCACAAATTTTTTATCTATGTGAAACACCAGTATTATATTATAATATATGTATGTTCAGAGGAACACTTATCAAGATGTTGCTGCTGCTAATGTCCAGAAATAAGAGACCTAACCGACCAATATTTTATTCTCAACAAGCAAACAAGTAAAGCGCTTGCATTGAGTGCTTATTGGTTTGTTTTAAAATATTGGAATGGTCATACAAATATTACCGCTTCTCAAATACACCCATACCTCTATCTCCTTTTATTCAATTATGCTTACAATGTTTCAAATTTTAAACCAAAATGACTTGAAAATATATGTATAACAAATGCTATGAGTGATGAGGAATAGGTGTATATTAGCATTGTGCAGTGTATTGTTTGCTAACGATCGATCGGTCAACAGCATAAACAATTGACCGCACACTTTTGAGTGAAAACATTGTACAGTAAATGCACCATGAATATTGTCACTCAAAAGTGTTCACACAATAAATTCATAGAACAACACCATATGCAAATAGTGTACATACGTAATTTAGAAAATAAAACAAATTATACAATATATTATTGTATATATTATATATATATACACATATATGTATATATAGGTATATTATATCGTTTCGTATACCAGGAGCTGTAAGTCATGCTAGGTGGATGGCAAAAGCAATTTATGCATTTAAGATATATCAGTTCAGTTATTTCATAGGGAGAAGAACTCTTTAAAAAGAATATGTTATTTTCTTGCTCGAGTGTACGTTCGAGCCTGGTTTCTGTCCTTAGAAGCAATTAAAGCACCTTATCATGATTTACTCTTCATGATAAATTATTAGAATATTAATCCAGAAATTAGTAATATTACTGCGAAAAAATTTTCCATACATCCCTGGTATTTAGTTACAGAAACTGTGGTTCTATCCTTATTTGATGCCAATGTTCCAACAGCTGTTAAGGCACGTATGGCAGATAAAAGCGAAGAAGAGCAAGAAGATAAGAATTAACTAAAGAGGTACATTCTGCACCAAAAAGATTTTTCTTCCTTTACAAACATTGAGTTGTCATCGTTTGTAACTCCTGGTTCGAAAAATTTCTTCACGGGATTTTCTCTCAGCACCGATTTCCTTGACAAAGACCCTTTAATATGGAAGGATGATCTTGGTTATAGAAGTGCAATTGAAAAACTTGAAATGACAGGTGTTGTGAATGACGTTGCAGAAAGAGGTGTCAAACTCATTCAGGATTATAACAACATTCTCACAAAAGATGAAGCTGAAAAACAATTTGATTCACAAATCGTTGCCAGAGATCGTAAAAATTACCCAACTGCTACCAAATCCTCTCTTACAAAAGAATAACGTTCATTGTTCTTTCATTCATATAATGTTTTCATTTATGGAAATTATTGTTACAAATAAAAATGCATTACTCTTATACATAGAAGTAATATACGTTATTATATAAAAGCAATTTTTTAGTTTTCAAGTTATATCTGGAATTTTTTAAATTAGTTTTTTGAGAAATTGGATTCAGAATGTTTTAAACAATTGCTGGGATAGTCTGGATGTATAAGTTAACACAGAACATTAACCACTGTGCTTCCCCAATATAAACTACGAACAAACCATTGTGTCGCAACATGAGCACTGTAAGCGAATGTTTACAATGAACGGACTCCACATGTTGGATATGCGGAATCAGCACATTGTTAGTTTTAAGTTATTTAGAATTAAACGCTTTTGAAAGGATGAAGAAAATAGAGTTTAGTTTGTAATCGCAGCTCAAAATATTAAAACGTCGTTTCTCTCTTAAATTAGCTTATACACATAAATTGTTCAAAGAAAAACAAAAAAAAAAAAAAAAAATTTTTGTACAGAACGTTTTTTTTTTTTGTTCATTGAAACAGGATGAGGTTGGGAGCAGCAAAAATCTAACATTCGAAAATTAGTTATAGCTAACGGCCGCTCTAATATATATACATATATATATAAATAATCCAAACTCTAGCATCTGTTACAGGAGCTGATTATGAATTAATAACACGTTTCAAAATCATATTAATAGGTTTTATATTCATCGAAAAGATATATCAGAAAATACTATATAAAGCTTTGTAATAGCAAAAATACTACAGAGTCTGTGAATTTGTTTATATTCAAACGTAATGTGTGTACGGACGAATGAGATAAATTACCTTCTCATAATCAGCTTCACTTTTCACTTGCAAAGGGTTGAGCAGGGCCTGATTGCAAAAATCTTCTCCATTGATGACAGCACTGCCACTTCCCGTGCCACTACCACCACTTCCTTCTCCACCATTCATTTGGCTGCAGCGACGCAAGCGAGACCTTCTCAACTTTAAACAAAAAAGAAAATTGCTGTTTTTTTCATTTGTCGTAGCCACGGCACCTGCTGCGGCTGTAACCTCTATCGTATCTGGCTCAGTTGATCTGGCTAATCTACTGGGAGAACAACCCATCTTTATGTTCGTCTCTGCTCTATCCAGAAGAAAATACAACTAAAACTAGAATCTCTTTGACAGGCGTCTTGTTTAAACAAACGCTATGACCTCTTCTTTAATTCTGGGCCTTCCTCTTCTAGCTATGCCGACCATCAATAGAAACTTGGATCCTGTTTCAATTCAATTGCCAATCTTCTTCATGATTCTAAATTGTGTGCTAAGTAGTTTTTCAAATCCTGAAAAGAGAAGGAATAAGAAAGGTAATTAATGAAAGACTTATTAATGCGCTTGTAAATATTATCTAATTAGGAGTTCATGAACACATAAAAGTTGGACATGTTGACAACAAATACAGTTTCGAATAGTCCCACGAATGGTTTAATATTGAGCGATTGCAAAGTGAACAGAAATAATGATAAATTAGTTACACTCCACGCACACAGATTTATTCATTGATTGCCTTTAATGTCTTTTAATGGATTCTTCGTAATAAAATATTTTATAGGAAGTTTGGGATATGGTAAAACTATCGGAGCTTAGGCAGCTACAGAAGATGACCAAGCGTTGAACAGTGAACTTGGAAGGACGATTAGTACGATTGGGAAGGACCGCGGGTATCGCCTCTTAATAAGCCACAAGCTTTTAACAAAAAAAAAAGTGTTATTTGCATGTCTTGATAAAACACTTTGGCTAAAACTTGCCATAGTGACTTATCATTTTTATTGTCTGAAAAATAAAAAACACAAAACTTAGAAACCATGAACTGTCAAAATCTATCCGTCTTGTTGGAAAATCATTTAAAATGTGGCTAGATCTAATATTATGTGCAGCTTAGCACAACACTTGATATTGTGATAATTGGACCAATGCCTTCTGGGACCCGAGCTATTATACATTTGCATAAATACGCTTAAACTTTTCACAGTTTAAGAACCATAAAAGAATGCGTTAACAACGCTTCTTCTGTCACTTTTCATATTACATGAAATTTGGCCAGTCACAATATTTTGTATCGGTTAACACAACTTCTGAGCCACTTCCAGCCATCTGTTGGAAAAATAACATTCTACAGTCGTGCAGAATTTCCCAAGCAGCTCACGACTTCCGACCTTCGGGCAAGTATTCCCTGGTAATGCCATCAAACATACGTTTGATGGTAGCTGAAGTGAGCAGGCAACTAATTGCGAAATCGAAATGGCATGCTAACATCGATTCGTCTTAGGCCAGTAGGTAACTGCTGTTACTGAAACTCAACTCATCAGCCTAGTGGGCGTTGACAGCCCCAACACTAGGATCGGATGTAGTGGATTATAAGCCGCTCATCTTAAATAAAACAATCATGAAAACACCGAAGAAAATAATAAAACGATCAGATTAATCACGTGGTAATATATGGAAGGCATACTTCTAATGTCATGGACATGCGTGTGGTTCGTGGCGCTAATATTGACTCGGATCACCACTTGGTTGCAGCTAAGGTACGCACGAGATTAAGCAGAACGAGAAATGTTCGTAACCAAGCACAAAGGATGCTCGACGTCGCTAGGCTGCATACCCCTGAGGTAGCCACAGCCTACTCCACCAAACTCACACAACTACTACAACTAAACGCCCCTGATCCTGATGTTCCTGACGCACAGTGGCAACATATTTCACATTCTATGGCAACTGCTGCAAAAACCTTACTTGGGTATGAGAAACCGCGCTCAGACAAGTCCTGGTACGATAAAGAATGTCGCATAGTGTCAGAGGAAAAGGATGCTACATACAGGGCAACCTTGCAGCCAATTGTGACGCGTGCAGTTAGGGAAGGCTACAAGGAGCAACTTTTTAGGCGGAAGATGCGGTTGTGGAAAGAGCGTGAGAGTTAGGAAATAGAAATGTACCGGGATAGAGGTGAAACCCGAAAATTCCACCAAAAGATATGAAGTACAGTGCGATATATGAAAGACTAAAGCCGATTATAACTGACCTGATTGGACCTTATTAGTGTGGCTTTAGACCTGGTAAATCAACAACTGACCAGATATTAACACTACGATAAATTCTGGAGAAGATCCAAGGAAAACATATCGACACGTACCACCTTTTCGTCGATTATAAAGCTGCCTTCGATAGCCCGATACAGCAAAAACTGTATGAGGCCATGTCCGAGTTTGGAATTCCTACAAAACTTATACGTCTTTGTAGGATGACGCTGACTGACAGGAAGTCTTCAGTAAAGCTGCAGTTAACATGACTGGAACCATCTTTAATAAAAGCCATAGGTTACTTGCATATGCAGATAGCATAGACATTATTGGCAGAAAACTGCAGCCTTCTCAAGCATCAAGAAGAAAGCAGCGAAAATGGGTCTGGTGGTAAGCGAGGACAAAACAAAGTTATTGATTTCAACGAACAAAGAGTCTAGCTGTTGGGACGCCGTGAGAACGTTGACAACAATAATTTTTAAGTGTTGGAAGAATTCATCTACCTCGGTTCCGCTGTAAACAAAACGGATGATGTCAGCATGCAGATAAAGAGAAGAAGATATTGCTTGCTAACAGATGTTACTATGGGCTAAGCAAGCGATTCAATGATAAAGCCCTCTTTCGACAAACAAAAATCTGACTTTACCAGACTTAGTTCTACCTGCCTTGTTCTATGGCGCAGAATCCTGGGTTATGATTCAAACGGATGAATCAGTACTGGCAGTTTTCGTACTCCGGAGAATATGTGGACCCATCATCGTTAACGGAGAATGTCGGCGCCGCATGAACAATGGGCTGTATGAGCTATATGCCGACATCGACGTGGTCAAATGCATTAATTGCTATGGCTCGGTCATGTTGTGCGGATGGACCCAAATACTCCGACACGGAAAGTTTTCGACCACGAACTCGGTGGACGGCGCAGAATAGGGCGACCAAAACTTAGTTGGAAGGACCAAACTTTTGAAATGCTATCAAAACGTGGTGTGACGAATTAGAGAAGTGCAGAAGATCGAAGCGCTTAGAATTATTTTCTAGGGGCAGCGTATAATAGATAATGATGTCTATTCCAGTCGCCGTCTAAGAAGAAGAAGAAGACCAGTCGTATTAACTGCAGCTTTCCTCATAATTATCTTCAACAATATGTTGAAGAAGTCGCACGATAGAATGTCGCCCTGCCTAAATCGTTATTTGGATCGCTTAGATCTTTGCCTATCTTTACTGAAGACTTCGTGTCAGTCAGCGTCATCCTACAAAAACGTAGCAATTCCTAACTCGGACATGGCCCCAGACAGTTTTTGCTGTATCGGGCTATCGAAGGCAGCTTTATAATCGACGAAAAGGTGGTACGTGTCGATATGTTTTCCTTGGGTCTTCTCCAAAACTTGTCGTAGGGTGAATATCTGGTCAGTTGTTGATTTACCAGGTCTAAAGCCACACTAATAAGGTTCAATCAGGTCAGTTAGAATCGGCTTTAGTCTTTCACATATCACACTGTTCCATACCCTGTACTTCATATCTTTTGGTGGAATTCTCGGGTTTTACCTCTATCCCTGTACCTTTCTATTTACTAACTCTCACGCTCTTTCCACAACCGCTTCTTCCGCCTAAAAAGTTGATCCTTGTGGCGTTCCCTAACTGCACGCGTTACAATTGGCTGCAACGTTGCCCTGTATGTAGCATCCTTTTCCTCCGACACTATGCGACATTCTTCATCGTACCAGGACTTGTCTGAGCGCGGTTCCTCATACCGAAGTCTTACGAACATTTTTCGTTCTGCTTAATCTTGTACGTACCTTAGCTGCAACCAAGTGGTGATCCGAGTCAATATTAGCGCCACGAAGCACATGCATGTCCATGACACTAGAAGCATGCTTTCCGTCTATTACCACATGATCAATCTGATTTCTCGTGTTATGATCGGGAGATAGCCACGTTGCCTTGTGGATGTCTTTATGCGGGCATCTGGTTCAACTTACTACCATATTACGCGCCACAGTGAACGAAACCAGTCTGAATCCGTTTTCGGAGGTGTTACCATGTGAACCGAATTTTCCGACAGTTGGCTTAAGAACATCTTCCCTTCCTGCTTTGGCATTAAAATACCCACAACAATTTTAATGTCGTGGCCAGGACAGTGATCATACGCTTGTTCTAGGCACTCATAAAATGTGTCCTTTCGTCTTTCTCTTCCGTCGGGGCATTTGCACAGATCAACGTAATGTAAAAATATTTCGCTTTGATGCGGATAGTAGCTATACGGTCACTTATACGGTTATACTGCGAGACAAGGTGTTTCAGTCTCTTTCCCACAACAAATCCACATCCGAATTCATGCCTTTCTGTGTGATAGCCATAGTAGATGTCACAGTTTTTAAGCACCATACATCCTTGTCCTGTCCATCGCATCTCCTGGATAGCGGTATCTTGTCTGTAAAGAGTGCGGACATTCCAGGTTCATATCCTTAAATCATTGTGCTTATAACGTTTCCGGGGGTCGTCAACATTTAGGGAGGTTCGTTTTATTATTTTCTTCGGTGTTTTCGTGATAGTTTTATTTAAGATGGGCGGCTCATAAGGCCACTGCATCCGATATCAGTGTTGGGGCTGCCAACGGCCGCTAGACTGGTGAGTTGAGTTTCAGTAACAGTTACCTAATCAGTTACCTACTGGCCTAAAACGAATCGGTGTTAGCATGCCATTTAGATTTCTCAACTAATTGCCTTCTCACCTTAGCTACCATCAAACGGTAAAAATTTCCCCATTCTCAGAACAATCTTAATATAACATATTTTGCATTTGGTCGGGACGTCAGCCACATATGTAGGCGCATCAGCACCAAAAGCGACAGTGCTAATGCAGTTGCCTCTCCTCCACGCTTTTGATTTTATAGGATTTTGTAATGTAATTTTTAAAACCAACAATTAAAGTAATGTTTTATTATTTATATGTTCATTTCGTCGATAGAATGAACGTTCCCTGCAGAACAAGGGTTAATAGAATGTACAATATAATATTTTATTAATTACTTCCGCATTGGAAAATTAATATCACACAAAAGGCTGTATTAATTTATAAATTGCCTTAGATTCGGTACAAGTTTCGTGTGCATGTAGCACAGAACAATTCTACTATAGTGGTATTATAGTAGCCTACTTTTTATAACCTTCCGAAAATTGAATGATGTATTCATAAGCTTGCTTTTTTTTTAAATATCAAAATCAAATCGAATTAAAAATCAAAATTGAAAACACTACCACAAAAATTCAAATAAGTAGGACTTTGTGACTGGTTATGATCATGCAAATTTCGCTTTAATATCATGCTTTGCTTACAAAATTTTCTTCAAATTGGTGATTACACATTGTTACACATATGACCCTGGAGTGCTAAAATGGGATGAACTTTTTCCATTTAATAGACAAATTAGATTTCAAAATTTAGTATTTTATAAATTATTTATTTACATTACTTTTGGTTTTAAAATTTAACTATAAAGTTTAGCATTTTATTTAAATTAAATGTGTAGTTTACGTTTCATTTTTGACTGTTCTTTTTGCTATACGTTTAAAATATCTGCTGCAAGTCATACAAAATGGTAACATTATTATGTGTCTTAAACATATTTTGTCTTTAAAAATATTTCGTGCCTAAAAAAACTATAGTATTTTTCAAATATTCCAATTCTAATCGTTTCAGTACATAAAACCAACAACCCCTCTTATGTTATACAAATTCATCATAACGTTATGCTTGGATTAGCAAACAAACAAGAGAGAACAAATGCATGAACCGCTCAGATCAAAGAAAAGGGATGCAATGTAAGTTGCATTCTATAGTTAAATGGCCGACATCAAATCACAACAATTCGACACAAAATGATATTCAGGTTTACATTTATTTTTTCTGTGATGATGATTCTCCTTTCTGTGTCTTAAGCAAATATTAAGGGATTTATGTGGATGGTCATGGATGGTCTACATAGCTTGCGACACGGCATTCGGTTTTTTAATTTGTGGTCAAATTCTTTCCAGTACTTGTCCCTGAAATAGGCCTAATCGAGCCATAAGTGCTTAACGCCGATGAAAAAGAATTATTTTTCCGTTGCCAGTGGTCAAAAAAATGCTCCTAGATATGAAATTCAAAAAGAACGACTTTCAATCTCACTTGACTGCTCACACTAGTTAGTTACTGAAGAACAAAACACTTTGAATCTTTCATTGTTGGTTTCATAAGATATTTTGACAAAAATATAGATTTTAGGTTGATAAATTTTGAAAATATTATCCATGTATTTTTCAGAAGAAACAATTTGCCTCCAAAGATCTTTTTGCTCGAGCACCCATTGTAGGACGATGGTGGAAATTAGCTCCGCGTTTCTCTCTGCTCTATGGTAGCAGCTTCGCTGTCATTGGATCAAAATCTCAAAAAGTTAACAAAACTTGATTGCAGAAGTAAGCCAAATTAGCGGGTAAATATGCCCATTCAATCCGTAATGCAATAACATTTCTTAAACTAGCTTGGAATGAGCTGCCACAATTACTGATGAAGAATTATTTTGCCAAGCTGTTAAACTGGGAATCTGATAAATATCACAGCAAGTCTTTTCTATGAGTCCTCCACAGAAATCAAACTCTTTTATAAAAAAATAATTCGATTTATGCTTACGGTGAAATTGTACCGTAGATGTTTTGTTCCGTTCAGTTTTTGAATTTTTTAGGCCAGCTCTAGTTTCTAAGATAAAGTTTATAAATGTTCACTATACCACTTTGATATTGATAGCTTTGATATTGATAATTTTCCGACCAACAACGTAAAGGGTGTCCCAACAAGAACGCAAGATATAAATTTCAAATAAAACAATTGAATTGTTTCTCTGGCTGTATGACATGTGGTGCCGTCTTGTTGAATCCACATGCCCTCCACATTCATTTCTTCAATTCTAGGCACGAAAAAACTGGTTATCATTTCACGATACCGAATACCATTGACTGTTTGCACTTGACATGCCTAATTTTCATAAAAAAAAGGTCCAATGATTCCTCCAGTCCAAAATCCACACAACACAGTGAATCGTTGAGGATGCATTTGATTCTCGTGAATCACTCGAGGATTTTCCTTACCCCAAATGCGACAATTCTGCCTATTGACGAAGCCATCAAGATGGAAATGGGCTTCGTCACTGAAGATGATTTTATTGGCAAAATCAGCATTTTCATGTTGTCTCCCCAATACCCAATTAACGAACTCCCTTCGCTGTCCGTGGTCAGCTGGCTTCAGTTCCTGAGTCAATTGAACTTTGTATGCACGAAGATACAAATCTTTCGTCAAAATTCGGTGCATAGTGGATTTGGAGACACCAATTTCCTGAGCTCGGTGTCGAATTGAGGTGGATGGAGTTTGAGTGACATCATCACGTACAGCTGCGACATTTTCGGTCGATCGACCTGTCCGAAGGCGCGTTGTTGTCTTTACATCACTAACAGACCCAGCTTTGGCAAATTTATCCATTAATCCTTACAGTTGACTCTTTTGGAGCATTATTGTGACCCCAAATTGATCGAAATTTGCGAACTGTAGCCGCAAAACTTTCACCATTTTGGTAAAATAATTTCACAATGAGAATACGTTGTTCATTCGTGTATCACTCAGTTTTTACTAACCTCGCACCTTTTACTAGCAAACAATAACAATTGTTCAAATGTCAAACAATGACACTTCGAATGGCGCCAAATTTAAATCTTGCGTTCTTGTTGGGACACCCTTCATTATACGTAGTTTTGATACAAATT
This sequence comes from Philornis downsi, assembly GCA_019455685.1. Classification (NCBI taxonomy): domain Eukaryota; kingdom Metazoa; phylum Arthropoda; class Insecta; order Diptera; family Muscidae; genus Philornis; species Philornis downsi. The sequence continues at coordinate 501,992 of JAHXMU010025373.1, forward strand.
TGTGACCATATTTTTATTACCGTCGGAAGTCAGATTTTCTTTGAGTTGTGTGCGATATATTCATCGACTGATATGAAACGTATGTCAGCCGAGTACACTTATTATGCCGAGTACACTTATTATAGGATTGGGTATCGGAAAATTCAAAGTGCCCCACATGTGAGTACGTCCTGCTTTCACAAAACGAATCACTTAATTCGTTCACCAAGCAAAGGAAAATCTATATGTGTTCGCCTCTGCAATGCGAATATATTTTCGTTTTGAAGAATTTCTATCTTAATTGTATACATATGTATATGAAAGAATGTTGAATAAACATATAATTATTGTTGTTATTGAGGAAAACTTCCATACATTTTTGTAAAAAAAAAACTCTCTTAATATTTCGTCCATAAACGATTCGTTCGTCTACCATTTTGAATGCTTCATTGAAACAGGCTGTCATAAAATTACTATTCGAAAATACTAAGCAATAATATGTAATCCTAGTCCCTGAATCGAACAATTTCGTGACGTCGGTAAATGATATGAGAAAGTGTTTAAATAAGGATCTGGCCATTCAACAATTCTCAGATAACTGTGAAAACGATTTTGATGATGGCACACCAGTAATTTCGTTCAGTAGTCGATGAAAGTATTAATAATTGTATAAAATGATGCAAAACCAGTGAATTGGTTTTGGTTGATGTATCCATATTTAAAAATTTGTACTGACGAAAACTGCTAATATTGGCATAAATTTAGTGAAGTCATCGTGCTCGCCGGCGGTCCATCTGGGCAGCCAGCAGCAAACGGACAAAGTTCGCCGTAAAATAGAGTTGAGCTTGTATCTTTCATTGCGTTGGAATTTTTCATATCAAATGACATATATCCCCAACCATAGCGATGGTTACCGTGTAGAAAATGCTCAGAAATTGGAATATTTCGTCAATTAGTATTGCCCCAAGCACAAAGTAGTCCTAACATGTGAATGTTCCATTCCTGAGCAACCTTAAATTCCGTAATATTTTAATTTGCTTATTAAGGCAAATGATACTGGCAGTTCGCCCCAGTTTTATTGGTGATATCTGTCACAAAAAATAATATCTCAAATACTGTTTATCAAAATTTTTAAAATGCTTTCTCGAATCTATCGAAGCTGCGCTCTCGGTGGTTCTTTTTCCTAAAGCTCCTAAAAACATGATTTTTTGCCTCTAATATGTTTCATTTATTTAAATTTAAATAAATCAGTGTGCTTTTATTTTTTGTTTTAATTTTTTATTTTTTTTTTCATTAACTGCCTTGGCCCAATATCTAAATTTGACCACATTTCGTTAAAAGTAGTTGGCATGCTCACTATTCTGCAATAGATATCGAAGTTTTGACATAAAACACATGCAAAAATATTGGAAAGTGAATGAGGAAATTTAAAAATTACTGGCAGAAACAGGTGCAAGGAAGACTGTCTCCTAACGTATAACGTTAGGTTATTTCTAAAAGTAGGTTACAGCTTCCAACACTTTTTGTCTCAAAAGTGAGCCTGCTCCCTAAATTAAATTATTTTCCATACATGTAAATTGTTTGTATAATATGGTGTTCTGTTTTTTATTTTTCCCAAAAAGTATTTTGACGAATAGTACGCTGAAATGAACGAATATTTCAAAATATCAAAAAATATTTTTTGAGAACTACTTTTAACATGGCATAAGTTTTCTGGTAACAAATCGTTTTAGTTGTTGTATATTAACCTTATCCTGACTTAATCTGATTTAACTAATTTTTGTATTATTTTAAATTTTAACTGTAAACATATTTTCAAAAGATTAGTCTCAAATGACTGGTAACAAAGTGAATACTGGGGCGTAAGATATCGGTAATTAATATAATTTTTGGCGCAGAATAATTCACTGTCAAGTTAACAAATTAAGGAAACAAAAAATGTACAAAATGTGCACAGTTGACCAGAAATCGCTAGACGGTTAATAAATGGGATAATTCTACCAATGAATGACTCCATTTGTGTTAGTGCTTTATAGTTCATATATTTTTTTTTCTTTTTGAATTATCAATTGTAATACTTCTTTCCCCTTGATAAAGTTTATAATTCTGATAAACGAATGCTTGCCGAAATTTCTCTAATACTTTAGAAGTAATTGAGATGCGTGTGCTCTGTATGTTTGTCAAAATACTTATGCCGACCACTGTATATTATGTTTTTCGATAGTATAGTATGGCTTGGTGCAAGAGACTCATAATGCACAATGTCATGCTAAACTAATAAAACTATCAGGATAACCTTGATCTTTGAACAACTTTGTAGATTAAAATCTTATCTCGCATAGTGAGGCATTTTATGACGTGCCAATAGACAGAAATCATCTCTTGACAGCCTTTTTCGAAAAAAATGAGTGAGACATGAAATATCTCTTAACTGATACGTTTGAAATGTCAACATCATCAACAAGATCCCCAATTGGTATTGAATGGTTTTTGAGACTCGTTCTTCATCTTCTCCAATTCGTTTTCGACCTCATTTGATGTTTTATGGCATCTATATAAACTTCTTTCCGACAAAATCTGTTCATCGAAGGTCGTTTACAATATTCTTAAAGATTTAGTAGCAGAAATTCCATTTCGTTGATCACCTCAAACTCTAATGACATTTGAGATGTGAAATTTACCACAAATATATTCTAAGATATTCTAAGATTCCAGATACGTAATTGGAACTGAAAAAAGGTCTTACTTTCTCGACACAGAATATACCCGAATTGGTAATATTTCTATAGGGAAAGAAAAATTCGAACCAGACTTTCACATAAAGCTTTGTCGAAAATACTATTATTAGCGCTATAATATCTCGAGTAGGTCCCAAAAAATAATAATAATACGATTCATGTGGTGATGTGTCACAAGGAGCAATATGACCCATTACGAGACGCTATTAAATAAAACGCCTCAATATCACGATCACGTTTAGAGCTACAATTGTCTTTAAAACTAATGGAGCCAACGAACTTGATCTTGAAGCTACTAGTTGCTGTGTATCTGGAATGCCGGTGCGTGACAGCATTATTTCCAATGTCTAACGAACGCGCAGTACGTGCGCCATTGGGCTCCAATGTATACAAGTATTCACACATTTTCATATGGACTCGCTAATAACTATTAAATGTGCTTACATTTGTCACATTCTCCTTCGACATTTCGTGACGTTTCTTTCGTATATTTCAGTGATATCAGCGTCTGATTGCGAGAGTGGGAGTAGTGAGTGACATTGACCATGATTGTTGGTGCTGCGATTCATTTGTGTCTGTCCGCGAACGCTCGCGAAATTATTTTGATTGGAAATCTATTTTTGTCCCACCATAATATTTGGCAGTTATTCAATAACTTAATTGTTTGCATTGGATAAACACGCAGATGTTTCCGCACTGCTGTTTGGGTGTATGAACGATATACCTACTGGACTCGAATAAATTAAAATATCTTCTTGTAGAACTGAGGGAAAGTGAAAGATTATGAAAGCTCAAATCACTTTTTTAATTATCTGCGAGAGAGCTTGCCACCCACTAAACAAAATGTACGAAAAGCTCTTCACAAAACAATCAGCTACACAAAGCGGTCGACACACCGTAAATATTTGCTTTCCACAGTGCGTGCGTGTGAACGTGAAGACAGAATAGCGTACTTTCCGAACTTGGTGTAAATGTCAGTAGTTGAAAAAGTTGTTTTCGCGTTGACAAATGAGTATTTTAAACGCTTTAGTTTGTGAAACATTTTATGTGCTTCTCTTTATGTCCACGGTATTCATATGAATTTTTCAGGTTATCCTGAATTTATAACATCAATACATCTGAGATGAGAAAATATTTTTCAAACAGAGAAAACAAATTGCCATTCAGCAAAATTATTTTAATATCCTGGTATCCGAAGAATATCCTGTGAATTAAAATGGGGTGATTCATTTATAGATAGTTTTTGCAAAAGTAAAAAATCAATTTTATCGGGTTAACTTTATTATCATACAAAGGAGATATTCTTTACATTCACATTATATAGGTTATTTATTTCAAATATCAGCCTCAATAAAGTCAAATATTGTCCATTCAGATATTTCAATTTCCGATGATGCGTTCAGACATTTCGAGTGAATCGAACAATGTTGACTTCAAATTCTTCAATTGCAGAATGCTTATCTATGTAAAGTGTGAACTTTACGAAGACCTAAAGGAAAAAATGTTTGATATCATATGAGGCGGCCAGTTTACCATTCCGAAAAGGCGAATTTAACTGCTCATCGAGTCATTCTCTCTCGGGCTGTGTGACAGGAGCGCTGTCTTTTTGGTGATCACGGGCTTCAATCTATCCATGACGAAATACCAAGTAATATCAAATTGATTCGTGCTGGAAAAATACAACTAAATGAAGCTCTCACTCGCTCGGATTTCAATAGCAAATCGAAAATCTGATGAATTTAATCAAAGTTAACATTGAAGGAATATAGATGAAAATACGGGAAATTAGGCTCATCGCCAAGACATTGCAGAGCATTTCAAAATTTCAGAAACAGTCAGTTTTTTAAATTAAGTTTAAAAATTTCGAAATAAAAGTCAGCATTTAAAAACGTTGGCAATTTCTGAACCACGTATCCAGAATTATGAAAAATGCATGAAAATTTCAAAAATAAAATTCGAACATCATTTTAATAACATCTTTTAACAATTTCGAATATCTTTTCTTTATCTTTCGAATATCTGAATTAGCAATTTTATCAAACTAAACTGCAAAGGTGTAGATAGTTCCAAAATTATTCGAACTGATAGAACTTGTGACCTTGTAAACCTAGAACAGGTGTCATAAATTACAGTAAAATCTTAAACTCAAATTTGCAGATATATAACATATTTTTTTTCAAATACTACTTTGTGACTTCTTGTATTCAATATTAGTTCCATAAATATTTTTAAAAATATAAGATATAAAATGCTGTTTGTTTTATAAACAAAAGTTCCATAAATTGACACGACCCTTCTTCATGACCTTTATTGAGGATTAATAGAAGAATTTGGTTCAGTACATGTTTAATAATGCGTCAAATAACTCGCGTTACACAATTTATATTGTCGTATTTCCAACTATTTAAAATATGCTCACAAAATGATAATATTTAGAAATTTATATCAGCTGTAATAAACGAGTTAAATTTTAAAAAATGTTCACACACAAACAAATATACTAAAACTCTCCCACAGAACTATTGAAGAGAAATGGAATCCACAGCATCGTTTTGAAGATATGTTCATTGAAAGACGAGGAATCTGGCTTAAAAATAATACATTGAGTTGATGATTGATGATTATCAATAAAATACAGCAAAAACCAGGAAAAGGTTAACTGCAGCAATATCCGAGGCGAGTCCCAAAGTATTTCTCCTCAGCCGGACACCATATTAGCCGTTTTGAAATATACATATACGACATGTTTATAATTTCTTTTTTTACCCAAGTATGGTAGTCGTTATAATTTAAATAATTTCTAATGACCCTTATGCGCATATACTTATTAATTTGATACGTAACACATGCTTACATCGAATCAGTGCCGCTGCTGCTGGACAACAATCGCTAATTAGACCTAATCATCGCGAATTTCCTGAACTCTAATTTCATTTTTGGTACGTATGGATGGTAATTCTTTGTTCTGAATGTAAAAACTCGGGCATTACATTGAAATCGAACATACCAATTTGAATTTCTTTATTGGAGCATTTGTACGACTTTACAAAAGTAGTTTCGTTCTTTTGTAAATATACACAAGCATTATTAATGTTACAAATTTTCAAAAAGTCCTATCATTTCTGAGAGAATAGTTCGCGATTTCCATGGTTTCTTGAGCGGTGTATGTTGCGTTTAAGTGGTCCTAACTGATACAAGAGTCACGTTGTGTTACAAATATCAAAATGTCATTTGGATCCACAAGAAGTCTAACGATTTGAAGGAGACGACTTGGACCATAGGTATATTAGGACGAAATCCGTTTTAGGACCTTTCAGGAGGATCTCACAATGTCCGCTTGCCCGTTTGGCTATCTGGGCGGCTGGGGAACAACAAAATTTTGTCAGTGCTTCTACTTTCTGAAGACACGGTTTAGTATTGAATATGGTCAAAATCTCCTTCGCTCCTACCTCCTACCTTCCATAAAAAATTACAGATTTGACAAAAATCACTTTTGCATGGTTGACTTGGAGTTGACACACGGCATTTAACTAAATTTTTCAAAAAGGTAACATTTGGTGACAATTAACACAACACGTAATATTGGAGGTATTTAGGAGGATCTTTTTGGTAAAGCATGGACCGATAGAAACATTTACTACATAGATTGTTATTGGCTAGAACAAATCGTATGTGTTAAAGATAAAGAAATACGAACGAAAACTGTGATTTTTATACTCCCTAAAACCATGGATGGGATGCGTCCATTTTGGGCGCAATATCAAAACATTATCAGGTATGATCCATTTTTAACAGGGATCACACTGATTATAGCTTCAGCATGCATAATGAAGGTATGTACTCGTATATATAATTTGATAAGGCACAAATTTAACATCCAGGGGAAACGTCTAAGGTATCAACAAGCGTCCTTTAAACAAACGTGTTCCATGTCTTTTTAAGTGAGTGCGATTCCGTCTGCCAGGCTGGCTGGTTGGCATGATAACTGCGCTAAATTCCTACGAAACTTCTTAAAACTTTGCATAGGCATAAACGGGGTACATAAGCCTATTCTTTTTGAAATTTTCCATACAAGTTAACAGATTTTCCGAAATTCAATATTTACACTGTTACTTTTTATTCGTAGCTAACAACAATTAGAATTTTTGTCCGTTTTTTTATATAATTCTTGTTGAAATCTTAAAAAATAGATCATTAAATATGTCCACTGGCACCTCATATCTTTTATTCGGTAGAACTAAATTTTTCTTCATTGCTATGCTTTAGAAAGAGGGAAAAGCCCGCAAAAAATCTCCAACCCTTCTCGTACCTCTAAACGAAAGCCCAATTTAACCCATATATAGGTATGCTTAGCTTCATATCTTTCAAATAATTGCATTGAACCCACCCAAATTTGGCGCTTGTCATCCGTTCGATAAACTTAGTTTTGAGAATGAATATGGACTGTTGTAAATCCAGTAATTTATATTTATTTTTATCAATAATATTTAATGTAGTGCTAGATAAAATCAGAGAAAATCGACTGAATACTCCTGCCGTTTCATTTACCAATATGAGTTATGTTTAGTCTCCGATTTTTTTGCTCACAGTATATTAACTAAATATTTTGGATAAATGTATCCATTTGTAAGAAATAAGTGCTCTGATTTCTTCGTTTCTTTCTGTTGAATCCTCTCGGCCACTTATTATTGGCCTTCGTTCTGTAGGTCCAAGTCGCTGTCAGTGATAACTTTGTAAAAATGTGGCCTTCAACTCATTCAGAGCATTAAAGCTTGTATTTTGAAAATGCGTCATTTACACCAATTTCAGTCAACTGAACTATGTAAACAAAAACTGTCTTTTGTTGTCGTTTGATACCCGCACTGTTATCACATGCCTGCGCCGGTACTTAAATGTCCTTTTAAAAGCACTATATTCTTAGGAATTCAACTGCTTATTGGTGCCATATCATACGAGAAGTAAAACTCTATACAGGATTCGGGTACACATGTATACAATACACATGAGAAATGAGGAACGGCGCACAGTGCTTTGTCCCATAGACAAAAATATAAAAAAAATTGTCCCAAAATATAATGAAAGTTATAATAATGGAGAGATAACAATACAAAAGAAATAAAATTGAAGGAAATAGTTTCGTCTCACTCTCCTACACTTCACCAGAGGGCGCTAAAGTTAGTGAAATTTAGGCAAAAATCAATGAATTAAAAACTAAATTGTATTGCTTTATAAAAATAATTCCCAAAAATTTATTTTTTTAAGAAGGAGCATAAAATTTGCATTTTTATGTTATTTAGTGTGAGCAGAACTCGGAAAAAATAAATCATGTCTTGAATATGTTAACCGGAATTATTTGTAATCGCTGGAAAAAGATGTATTTTTCTAAAAATTTTCAAAAATTACAAAAGTTTGATGGAATTTTAAAAAAACCATAATTTTTTTTTATTGTGTTTTTGTTTAGTTAATAGTGTTTTTTAAAGGTATAAGAAATAATTTATGCCCGCTTTTGAGCGCAACTTAAAAAAAAAAAAGTTTTAAAAAGGGTCTAAATTCACATTTTTAATCACCGTTGGCTGGTTGCTGATTAGGGTGGAGTGGAAATATCTGTTTTTTTTGTTTAATTTGAAAAAGTTTCACTAGGGAAGAGATGTAGTTTGAGATTCTTACGAAGGCAAAAATAAGGAAAAAAATTTTTAAAAAATTTTAAGGGTCGCGCCACTACATCAAAATTTTTGAATTATCGCTACTTTGGTGCAGATTTCAACAAACTCTTAAACATTTTATTTTTCTTATTCTTATGTCTAATATTCTTGCTTTGTAAAAGTCAGCTGTATTATCATGCTGTAAAATATGTTTTGCTATTCCTGTATTACATTATCATTTATAATTCGAATTAGAGATGAGAACGTGGCAAACTATTTTTTACTTTAAAAATGCCCGATTGCTATTTATTAATTTTGAGTAAATATTTTACAATCACGTAATACGTGCTATAAAATAATTACTAAAATTTCATTAATGTTAACATTTTTGCGTAACGTAAGTAATATATATGTAAATATAGCACAAGCATTTCTTCATCTTTTTACCCAGGATGTATGTCGGAAGAAGCAATAGAAGCGAACCATAAAAACGTAAGAAGAGTGCGCTTATCTCAAACAAGAAAAACTTCACGAGAAGACACAAACAGGGATTTGAAGACCTATATGCTATTGCAATCAGATCCCGTGTTATGATCAAAGAGGAACATAAAAAAAAAAAATTTGATTTGGCCGGTATTGAAAAATATATTCACAGGGAAATTGTTTTTGAAGATGACATATTTGAACAGGATGAGTTAGGTTCTTCCTTGAGCGAAAATTAGGATGGCTTCTGTTGTGATGACGCTTAGTTTTAACCAAAGGAATAGCTATATTAATAAAATAAATAAGTTTTTGTTCATACTTTACTTGATTGATAATGACCAAGTGTACATTTTGGGATTTTGCCAATAAAATAAAAAATTGATTTCCTGTATTACGTTCTATAGTATTATTAACAATAAAGTATTAATGTAAGAGAAATATTGCACCTTTTGTATGGGAGGTACTAGAAGTCGTTATCCGATTTCTTTTAAATTATGCATACAATTTTTTGGTTTGGAAAGCTTATGCTTTCTGAATTTTAGTTATAATCGGTTAATCACATAGGGTGTCGCAATAGTTCAATTTTTGCAGCCAAAAATAATTTCGGTTTGTATGGGCGGTAGGCGATGGGCGTGGTCAATGTTGATGAAATGCTATTTTTTA
>JAHXMU010025373.1:511506-523803 GCA_019455685.1 Philornis downsi
GCGGTAGGCGATGGGCGTGGTCAATGTTGATGAAATGCTATTTTTTAATAAGAGGGCATATAGATATGTTCTTCACGCAATCTTCATGAAATTTTACGCAACTGTTCAATTTTTATAGCCAAAAATAATTTCGGTTTGTATGGGCATTAGGCGATGGGCGTGGTCAATTTTGCACATACTTTGAAATTTTCTTAATTCAGTTATATTAGGGAATCGCGCCGAATTATATTACCCTAGGACGACTCCTTCTATTTTTGTCCCATAGATGTACTGGGACAAAGCACTGCGCGGCGTGTGCCCACTACACGCAACGGTGGCCAATTACTAGAAAGATCGCATACCGGTTTTGACAATTGGTTTTTCGCTTCAGTTAACTGGTTGTTGAAAAACACAAACATTTAAAAAAAAAAGCTTTGTGTTAAAGCGCACTAAAATATAAAATTCATGAAACCAATCGAAATTTGATTTTGATCCATTCAGTATAATAAATTCGAAGATTTTAAATCAATATTATTTCAGATGATCATAACTTCAAAATATAGATGTTGACCTTTGAACAGGATTTCATAGGACGTTGTCGTCAATATAAATGTAAGGAACCCACTTTGCGAATTATTTTACAGAAATTTTAGTTGCGTGCTAAAATTTTATTATTTTGATTTTTTCCAGTGTAATAACTTTAGAACCAACTGAAGGTAATTAATACTAATAATGGATCAAAACAAGGTTTATAACATTTGACTAACACAAAACTTATTTCAACCATATTCTCTGCTCTAGAGCTGACTACTAAAATATTACAATATTTATAAGAACAAGTTATAGCTTAAAACTCAGTCCATAGCATCAATGACTTGATGACATTTAATACGTATCGTCTATTCAATGTTTCATTTGCACCGATGCTGAAAGTCGCCTTCCAAAACCAACGTTGGATTATATTTTGTACTTTTTTTTAATGTCTTGCAATCTCCTAATATGTTTGTTATTGAAATTATTATAAACTTGTAGAGTACATCAATGACGAACTTAACATATGTGCGATCTTGCTTTCGTTTGGAAATATATGAACTAACTTTATTTCTGATTCATTTTCTCCCTTCGGCGCTATCAGTTTTAATATCAGGAAAACAGCCTTCAACATTGTCCGGGATAGTTTGTAAATTGTGCGCGGGTTGAAGGACAAACCTTTCCTAAAAATATGTTAGATACGTTAGGAAAATATTGACAATAGGTTTAAATTGTGGTATCTTTTGTTACGTTTTTCATGTTTTTCGTAATGGAGCTAATTTTTTTACTTTTTAATGGCTAAGTATCAAAAACCGGTTTTTTGAAAATGTTAACTGTTTAAACGATGTATATGTAAAACTACCCACAAACACAACTCATTACTCATGGGTAATATGCAACTTGCCTCTATATGCTACACCCATAAGTAATGGGAAATGAGTTAATACGGCTGTGGGTGTCATGTTTTACCCATCCATATGTCTGAAAAAATTGAACTACCATCGGTTTTTTGCATAAACTCTTAAAAAAAATATCCTTTTTGCCTCCGCGGCTGCTTAAACCAGACGATAAACATAACATCAAAACAGTTAAAGAAATCGCTAAAACTGCCAAATGTAGCATTAGTGATTCAGTCAATCGCTCAAATGACATGATATTGCATATCCATAAAGAGATGGTACATGGTAGAAATAATCACTAATTTAAAAAACTATGGTAACGCTATAGTAACAAAATACGAGTACTACTGTGTTCAAAAATTAAAACCTGTTTTCTATTAACTCGGTTGTGTCGAATCCTACAAATATTTATTTGCAATGTTCTAAGTGTGTAACACATTGACGGAGAACTGTCACAATTTCATATCATTAATGTCATTAGTGTTTGATTTTGCTTGGTTTAGAACGTTGCAGAATGACTTCCGTGAGCAGACTTTTCTGATAGAAATGTTTACAACTAACATAAGCGATTCAAACGCCGAGAAGTAGTTGAAACTAAATAGCGCTAAGAACAACCACTAATCTCCATCGATGGAAGTCATATTCATCAAATCTCAGATTAGGTATCCTGCTGATGACAACTCCATTTTAAAAGAAATTATACGTTCAATGCTGTGCATATGATCCAGAAACAACCGACCACCCTACTGAATATTATGCCAAAAGTGAAGCAAGACTGATCGTTGCTGTCTCCAATTCAAAAATCAAGGCTGTCAGTTTTCTTTACTTACTATGGTATTGTGTGTTATGAGTTTCTTCCGCCAAATCTTCAAGAAGAGATCTTATTGCAATGTTGTACGTCGTTGGCGAGAATCTATTTGAAAAAAAGAAGGCGGATTTATGGGCATACAACTTGTGCACCAAGGTAAGGAAACATCTCATACTGCTCTTAGTGAGTTTTTCGCCTATTTTAACTACATGTACCGTCTGCCTTTTTACAAACTCAGAAAACTTTCCAGGGAGACTGTTTAATTTGATTAACAATATTCAACGTAAATTATAACCGGACATTGACTATTTTGAATGCTTCGAGGATTTTAAAATATTTTGGGGATACTTTGAAAGAATAAATTAAGATTTATTGGAAAATATCGAAAACTATTCTCATTTTTGGACATAGTAGTATGCTTCGTTCGTAGTGTGTCCTGTTTTTAAAGTGGCTATACCAGCCACCACAGAAATGATTGAATTGAAGACAGATGCACCCAAATTTAACAGATAGTTTGAGAAATATTAGATGTGCAAAATCGGCCTGCTCTTATTAAATATTGCTTTGAATTATTGTGGATTATGTTACCGAAGCCCACTGGTTACAATTTACTCCTCCATCGGCCAAGAATTACAATGCAATGCAATGTTAATTGGGGTACAGTATAGAGATTACAGGGGAGTAATTGAATTTGGTAAATCGGTAAATTTGTATGGGAGTTAACAAGAAGGGCAAGACAATGCATCCCATTTCCATTCCCAGACCAAAGTTTACTAAACGCACAATAAGTTGTTATGGATATATTCTCAATTTAAAAAAAAAGGAACTAGTAATTATTACTAAGTTAAATTTTCCAAATGTCATGAATTATTTTGAAAATTTCCTCGTAATTAACAGTGGCTACCAAATATTATCTATGATTGCTTTCGTATAAATTACAAATACTATTTTAAATTTTAATTATGCCGTAAGGTTTACTTAATATCCCAATAGGTGTCAAACTGGAAATTGCAAGAAATAGAGAAATTGCAAGAACTGATTATCTCTCAGCATTAAATATCACTGTCAATAAAGAAATTTTCTATAAATTTTCATTTGTCAAATGCAATTCCGAACTTCTAAGCCTGATGGTAATAATGTGGTAATAGCGCTTGTCTTTTAAAACAAATAGTTTCTGCATAGTGTTAACCTCTAAAACACTCACCACTTTTTTAAAGTTATTACTAATCTAATCCACATTTGTGATATCTGAATTTGACATAATATTTCCGAACCTAACCATTAAATCATCAATTGGCTGTGCACAAAATTATTCCGGTATAACTACCCAAGGTACATAAAAATTGATAGTATTCGTTTGTAAGTGTCCGGAATGTACCCATATTTTATATGAACAATTTTGTCGAGTGTATATATCTGTTGTTGGAGATTTTATTGATATAAATTGTCGTTTATTTGTATTTTTATTTGTATCTTATGTCCGTTTATAATTAATTTTATTTTGCTATAATTTTTGCCATAAGTGTACATTCTAAGTCGAGCTTATCGTTATAACAACAACAACATGCATCGCACCGCTTAACTCATTTCAGTCTGGTCTTGTTGTTGTTATTGATCAGTCCACCGGTATTCTATTTGTCCCTCATATGTTTTGTCGCGACAAGTGCATTTACGAAACAATGTTCCCCTCTTGCTTTGCCTATATATACATATACATACATTGAACTCTGTTCTAAAACCGAATCTATGTGTGACGAGAACTCTTGTTGTTGTTGTCTGTTGATCGCAATTTTTGGCACTTTTTCTTTTGGCCCTTTGTTTATGAAACAATAAGAGTGGCTTATGAGTTAATTAGTTAAAGTCGATCGACACAGTGCTTATCTGCCTTGCTGTAAAAATTCATTTTTGTGTTTAAAGAACTCTGCCTTGCCGCAATTATAATTATCAATTGTGTATTAAAATTTTAATAAGATTACTTATTATTTTATATCCAATAAAATAAGACAGTGATCAGTAAAATATTGAAAAAACAAACTTTGTCTTTTTTTCTTCTTGCCATTTTTCCATCGCATTTTGTTTTGCTTTGGTTTGTCAAAGTCTTTTGATTATTGCATAGCTCCACTATGTTTTTTTGATATTCCAATCGAGGAATATTATTGACATTTAGTAAGGCAAATCAAAGAGAGGATCTATGTAAAGTCATAAATAGTCGCATCCCAATTGTCTAAAAATCACATCATATTAAAAACATGTCATCTCATTGCCATAACTGCTCTGTAAATCAATGTAATCAACATTTATCTCAACTAAATTCGTTCAAATTCATTCTTACTTTCCAAGTGATCATAAATTCCAAAATTAAAAAAAAAGATATATAAGCCCCGGCCACGGTTTTGCAAAATATTGGATTGCACCAAGATTTAAGAACTTTTACAAATGTTCATGACAGTTATCCTGCCTACCAGTCGGGTAGACAGGTAAACAAATAAAATTTGGTTGATATTCAATGTGAAGCAATGATGTGGCAACTGTTGATGCTTTAGGCACAGTGGATACAAATTGTCTAAATGATGCATATTGAGGCAGATCCGACTCGTTTGTAGTTACTAGAAAAAGTATTTAAGTACTGCCTCATTACTGCGGCTTCCAAAAGATTTCCGCTTTAGGCGTTCTTGAGCTGGATCTTTTCAAAATTACAATAAATGATCTGATAAAGAAAAGGTTTGGCTGTATATTAAAATATCTCGAATATCTTTCGAAACACTGCTGAAATTATATTTTAAGTTGTCGTTGACTTCTACGAGTAATTAACTGGTTAGTAGCAGAACACTTGCCTTGACATTCGATGTTCAATTCTTGATTCACTTTGTTTGCCATGAGTCAGGCAATCTGTTATTGAAAATGTTGTGTGTCAGACTATTCTCCTTGGACTATAAATGGAAAATTCTAAAAATGTCACATCGTCATATTTCAGTTCCACCACTAGTATTCTATTGTATTATCCTCAATGCGCTATTGCGTCCAATAGACACAGAGCACTATTAGAACCCTGTATTACGACGAAATGACGTAAATTTGTTGATTGTTGGAAGGATTGTCGGGCAGGTCCAATTATCAAATCTGGTTGCAAAACAAATATTTTAAATTAAATGTCCATACTCTAGTTATATTATTTAGTAGTATTTGTAAAGTGTATCAGCATGTTTTCTACAGATTGTAATAACTGAGAGCCAAGCTTTTGTACTTAATGGTACAATTTCATCTGAAATAGGTTTTACTGCTATTTTTCACCGCCGCTCGGAAAGTTTGTTTTTTGAATAATTTTAAATTGAGAATTTTATACTCTGAAACTAGTTTAAAACTTTATAACAGATATTCTTCATGCATTCGCTTTCATTTGGAAACACATCATGTTAAATTAATATTATCTAAGATTTACAGATAACGTTTGTTAATTTAAATAATTTTTAGTTAATATTTTTAGCAAAAAAAAAAAAAAAAAAAAATAAAAAATTTGTATTTAGCATATTAAACGGAACTTTTGTTTGTCCCACTTTCGATTAACCTCCAAGCAATTCTAACTTCGGAAAGTGTTATCAGTTTTGGCACTAGTATTCTCGGTTTTTACCTTTAAAAAAAAATATTGATTTTGGTGGCTTCAGCTTCAGCTCGCAAGTAATGAATATAACACCTTCTCATCCACACCCATTACACATTCTCAAAATCCTTTCAAATTACCCACGTTCTCCGCTAGTTGAATGTGCACTTCCAATTTCATGACTGTTTTCGTTCTCTCTCTCTCTCTCTCTCTCTCTCTCTCTCTCTCTCTCCGCCTTTATGCTCTCTGTTTGTGTATGCTGTCTATGCCATTCCTTATGAATATTATCAGGCCTGTCACAGAATTTTGTGATATGGTTTCGAATTCGCATTTTCCAAATCGATCGATATGGTTAAACCATATCGAAATCTATCGATTTTGTTAATTCCCAAATTGAAGATATCCCGTTTTTTTGATATGGCAACGCAAAGAATAAAGAACGGAAAGAAAAAAACAAAGACCATATGTTTTAAAATAAACAAAAGTGTTAAAATTATTACAAGTGACAAGACGATAATTAAAGTTTGTAAAGTAAAAAGTGTCAGTTCTTTGAGTGAAAGATTAACTAAAAAAAAAACAAAAAAAAAAAACTACTAAATATGCCCGGAATTTCCGTAGTGGCTGTGATGGAGGCACAAAAGCGTCATTAGTCTGCCGAAAAATTGCGCCGTTGAAGTTTGATGCCTCGGATCCTTTGGCATACCCAAACTCAGTGTATGTTCATACACACATAACTGCATTGCTACAACAGTGTTATTTTATAATTATTGGTTTTATTTTAGTTTCATTAGTTATTATCGCCTGAACAAGGAAGGCTTTATTATGGTGTTGGATTCAATAAAGGATGATCTGAAGCGGTCGAGTATACATCCAATATTGCAGCTTTCTATCGCCCTTCGGTTTCTTGCGACTGGAGCATTCCAAGGTGCAATAGGTAAGAATTTGTTGATAGTAGTATTTCAAAAGATGGCAAAAGATGTTAACATCACTGTAGGAAGAAGCACTGTCTCGACGCTGATGTGGCGGGTTATTGATGCCATTGAAAGCCACCTATGTTCCCAATGGATAACAATTGCGATGTCTGTCCTCTTTTTTGTTGTGGCACAGATTTCTTTTTACAGACACCTTCCAGTCCGCCCAGGTTTTTTTTTCACCCATTGATGTCCTTGGTTGGCGGACCGGAGGAATTTAATTTTGCGGTTAGTTCAGCCCACAACGCTTCAGCTGCCACCCTATCTCCCTTTACATACCCCTTAGCTATGTCCTGGTGGGCATCCATAAACTCGGCCAACATACGCTCTTGTGCGGGACTCCTATGTTTTCTCCTAAAATAACGCGAATTGTTACTAAATAAAATAATTTAAGAAAATTTTTCCATACATGTTTTCATAAATTATTTTGTTTGTTGTGCCTTTCGTTTTGTTTCGTCAAAACTTGCCGGTATGCAATGTTATTGCAAATTAGTTACTTTTACTTTGAAGAAATATGTGGTATACACGAAAAAAAAAGGTGGCAATACTGCATTAAAAAGTAGTCAAAAAAAAAGTTGCTTGCTGTGCTACCCCCGAAAAGTATGCAATAATTGTTTAAATTAATCATTAATATGTTTATTTTCACCGTAATCTATTAAAAAGCAGTATCTTTTATTGATATAAACCAATTGCAAAGACATTTTTTTAGTTTAAGATAGGAAAAAAACCAAAACCATGTACATAATTGAAAGTGGTTTCAAAAAGAAAAAATTTTGCGGTTTTGATTGTCTGGAGAAGCAAATTATGAAATGGAAACCAGTTCGATCGAAATGGTTTTCTGTGACAGGCCTGTATAAGTATGGTTTCAGACGACGGACTTTCTGCAATCATCAGAATCTTACATTCGGCAGTTTAGGCGGTACGGCGATTAAGGAGTAAGTGAATCATTCCACAATTTCATCTACAACATGTAGTAAAAAGAAAGTTTTATTTAGCATTCGATAATTTTTTGCAATTTTAAAAATAATTCCATTGAACCTCTGTCAATGAAACCCTCGCCCCTCTTGGTAAAAAACTGGGACGGTCAATTTTTACAAGCTTCTCTTGACGCGAATTCTTCACCAGCAAAATCATTCGCCATAGGCTAGAACGGGTGGTAATTATAAAACTTGAAGCCAGACCCGCACTGTAAAGCGGATGCATAAAAAACTTCCTACCCAGCTCCCAGAGCTTCTGGCGGGCCGCTATCGATGTATGTAGCCTTAAATTACTTTGATGGAACACAATTCCTTTCCTTTTACCTAAAGCTCGGCGCTTCTGGGCGCCCCCTTCGAGGGGTTCAATTGGAGACAGTACAAGTCTCCCGTAGGGGAGTTTGGTCACGGTTTGTTCCGGCTCGCAGCAATTCGACCACGGCCACTTTCGGTTGATGTTGTCGTAAATGACCCATTCTTTATCAGCATTCGAATTTATTGCGATTCAGCTACGATTTCTAGATGGAGGTCTTTTTGCGTTAACTCGTGTGCACCTATACATCCAGTTTTTTTTTCAGTTGTATTCTAAATGGGTTTTTGTGCAACGTTTGGCTCCTTGACAATGCAAGCAGTTCTTACAGGACGGTCGGACTTGACGGTTTCCATTATTTCATCGACATTTTCGAAAATTGGCGTTTGACGTCAGAATTATCGGAACGCAGTATAGAAATCAGGACCATAAAAACTATTCAAATTTTCAGCCGCCTGTATTGCGTTTTTGTCTATATCGAAGAAAAACTGTAAAATATGGTGTATTTTCTCTTTGCTGATGTTCTCGTATATCTTTGACGTACGCTCAAAAAAAACTGATTCTAGTAATTACAAAACTGTATGAGTAGTTCTTTGCGCACGAATCTTTCTAGCGCCATCTAGCGTAGCCAGACCATACCGGTAGGTCATAAAACTTTTAAAAAATCACCCTATACATGTATAATATTCAGTGAATATAGTATGTGATATCTTGCAGATTGTTTAACCAAATCAAAGTGGAAGCAGCAGTCCCTCGTTTGCATATTAAAAATTGCCTTAATAAATGATGTTTGTTATTCTTACGTCTTTATTCTAAAAAGAAAGGATTGCTATCTTACACATTTCCAAAATTTCTTGTCGATCTCTTGCGAATATTTTAATTATACCCACCACATAGAGTATTGAATACGAGTATACTCATTTTGCCACTCATCTCCTAAGTTGTATACTAGTATGTATTACATATTACATTGTAAAAATCGCATGCACTAGGAGGCTAAAATTTATATTCATATCCCGGTTAGGTTCGGCATAGTAGAAAATTAGTTTCCTACAAGGACTAAAGTCTCCTCTAAAATAAAAATGTAATTTTCAAGTTGTTTTTTTTATTCGTTAATTAAACGCGATGTGCGGTGGCATTGCATAGATACTGGAAAAACCCATTCCAATTCATACACATGTTTTAAAGGTCCGATACAGTTAATTGCGAGTGTGGTTTTTGCGAAATGCGGAAAGATACCCATTTTACTAAAAAACGGGAGGAGTCGATACATAATGCGTGATGAGATGGCGTTTTCGGCACGCTTATTTGTCTAGTGAGGGTTCAGTACAGCCATAAGTGAATCGTTGTAGTAGGGGAAAATTTATCCATACAATGGCTTTCAAATATTGAGAATTTTCAATGTTTTCTCAAAAATATTGAGAACTTTTTAAGAATCCGCCGTTACTAAAAATAAAAGAAGCTACAAAATATTAGAAAGTTGGAAAATACTAAAAATAGGATTTTTCGCTGGAAAAGGAAGTTAGTTAACGAAGTCCATGATGGTGTGTATATAAGCTTCGGTTTCACCGATCTTATGGCACTTGTCCAACTTTGCGCTGTTTAAGTAAAACAAAGTTGAATGCAATCAGTCAGTTGCGCTGCACCTCTCGCTAAAACGTGGCTAGTTCGTTACCATATAGACATGAATGTCTTGTAGATGTATTAAAAAATTTGGGTGAAAGACAAAACATTCATACTTCCAGGTTAAATAAACGTTACAATTTATAGTTGGCATCGCACTCGAAAATTTTGTCGGTTATCTTTTTTACTTCTACTGAAATTGTTAGAAATTATTCTAATAATCTACGTACGCTTCTATATAATCATTGTATTTGTAAAATTTATCATGTATTTATGTAATTTCATTGCATTAATAGAAATCGTCATCAGCATCAGAATCAGCTTAAATTACTAGCAACCAGTCTTAGAAAAGGCAAAAACTCAACAATAGTTAAAATGCTCTCTGTGAATATGTCTCTTATGAAATCTTCAATAAGTACTAAAACGTTTAATAGCGATACGTCTTTTTTAAGTCATTTTTGTGTTTCTTTATAAATATGGCCCTAAGGATCTCAAATACAAGTACAGCTACAAAATGGTAATTTGTTAATGAATGTTTTAGAATTTATTGAAGGTTCTATAATCACAACACTCATAAAGGATGTTTCATCTACTGAACAAATAACTTGCCTGCTTTCAATTTTCTAATACTGCACTAAAACTAAATAATAAATGAAACAAATTTGGATACACTGAATAATAACATACAGTATTAACATTTTATGACTGTAACATTTAATATCTTTCAACAGATGTGGGTAAAATTTGCTTTTATCACAACTTTTTTTAATCATAGCGATCACCAATATCTTTCAATGCATACCGAAATATGTGGTATATCTGAAGAGTTTAGAAAGTTGCGTTGAAAGAAGCAAAGAAATTATGCGACTTTGCTTATTGACGGTTAATATTTAAAACCCTCTATATGACATTTAGGCGAAAATGAGTGTATAACGAAGTTTTCATTGATGTCGTCCACATCTCCAACATCAATCTTGACAGAAAAAAAAATTGCAATGCACAAACTTTCAAGCATTCAATTAAGGCTTGTAAGATCTCAATATCGAAATACTCCAAATTGGTTTAATTAAACTATTACGATGCAGGTCTGATTAGTTATCCGAAAGAAGTAGTTTCATACGAATCTCTTAGTATCAGTAAGAAGAAATATAAAGTCGAATATTAAATAGATTTTAAAGGTGGAAATGTCAGTTTACATACTAGAGCACAAATTACTCAGATTCGAAACAGTCAATGACAAAACCCATATGACGCCCTCAAATCCATTAAGGAAATTCCGAGATTTATGAGATCTTAAATATATTTAGCCATTTAAAACCAAATAAATTAATTTTCTTTACACCCCTTTTTGATTTAAAAGAGGTCTCTTTGTAATCGCTGAGCTTGTACGCTTTTCAGGCTGAGTATAATAACGACTAATATGACTCATTTTAAGATACATAGGTAATATGTAATATAATACATAATGTAATATTTTACTTTATTAGCGTACAATCTGCCTTATTCATTGTTGCTGATTTGTTGCGTTATGTTAAAAATAATAATAATAAATATAATAATATCAAATATAAGTACAAGACACTCTATCTAATTCACAACAGGAATATTCAAATGATATTTGTCATAGCTATATATCTAAGCCGAGTTTTAAGAGAGTAATTTAAGTCTATTCTAACACAAAGCACACGAAAAACTCATTACAGAAATGTCAGTAAGGCGAACCGATTCACAAACACCCTCACAATATATCTGTACCGAAACTTAATAGGTTTGTTCTACAATTTGGACAGAAGCCAACAAGGTTTTGGACTGGAGCAACCAAACATCATTCCAAGGGTAATGTGATGGGCTGAATTCGAATCTGTAATTGGGTTTTCTCTATCATGTCAAGTTCTTGAGATACAAAAAACATATTTTTATTCGTTTTTACATAAAAAATCATTAGTTTATTTAAAAATCAATGAATTTTCAAAAGTGAATGACGTTATTTGAACGTCGGTTGTATTTTGTTGGTTCGGTTTTTTAGAGTCCAGCTATAGTCTCCCAACATGCGTTTGTTCCAAAATCCTTGATAATTTCCTTCAATTTTCATCTAATCTTGGTGAGCACGCTCCCCTTGTTCGTCGCTTACCGCACCTAGGTTTTGTAGTAAAAAATCTAAATGCGAATGAAGAAAATGCATTTTGAGTGACATTCGTGCACCTAATTCGTGATAATTTTTTAACAATTTAGCAATATTTCGTGTGTAGGCTTCACTCTTATTGTTTCCAAAATACTGTTTTATTGATATCGTTTTCACGATGCTCTTGAAAGATTTCCAGGCTGCATATTCTTTCTCCAATAAACACTGTAAAAAATTGTCACCATTCAATAGCTTCCAGATCTGAGGGCCAACAAATATGTCTTCTTTGATTTTAGCATATGAAATTTTATGAGCAACCGCTAACAAGCATTTAAACGCTGCACCATCTTTTGTCCAGATCCTTGACAAAGTTATTAAAAACACCCAATTTTACGTGCAGCGGCGGAAGAAGATCGTTTAATGGGTTATTTCAAATGTTTTGTTTTCCTGGTGAATACTCAGTTATTTTTGGCATCTCTGTT
>JAHXMU010025373.1:530481-572575 GCA_019455685.1 Philornis downsi
AACATCAACTTTTCTTCATGAAAACTCGATGGACATCGACTTTTCTTTATGAAAACTCGATCTACTTCATATTTTCATGAAGAAAAGTTAATGGACATTGGCTTTTCGTGAAGAACATCAATTTTTCTTCATGAAAACTCGATGAACAACGACTTTTCTTCATGAAAGGTCTATGGACATCTTTCATCATCTTTTTCCATTCGTCTGTAGTAAGTTAGAATATGTAACTAATACTCATTTTCTTTTCAGACGTGGGCGGACTTGAAGTCTTGGACTAAGAAGAAGATAGCGGATAATAAGAAAAGTCTCCGAGAAACCGGGGTCGGCCTCTATCGGTTTAACAATCTGACAGAGTTGGAGCAAGTGATAGACCGAACATTGTTTCTGTCTTCGGCCCCAGCACCTAGTGGCAGGGTGTTTGGGGTCGAAGGCAGCAACTATTCGACTCAAGCGATTGATGATTGCTTCCAGTCCTTAGAAACTCCGCCAAGGGCAAAAAAGGTGGTAGCGGTTATTACGCCAAGCAGGCAACAAGAAAAAAGTAACCAATACCCACAACCACACGAACAGCTGTCGCAGAGTCCCCTGAAAAGTTCTCAAAAGAGAAAAAATCCGTCGTATTCCGAAAATGAGCAGCCTTTATGTTCGTGGGCCAAAAAGCGGAAGAACCGCATCGAAGACCAATTGGCACTTATACGACGTCAGCTTCGAGTACCGGAGGAAAACGCGGCAATATCTAGGGAGCTGACGAACGCAACAAAAAGATTAGCCGATGCCGCTGAAGTCCAAGCCGAAGCAGCGGATAGAAGTGCTGATGCCGCTGAAGCCCTAGCGGAAAGCTTAAAGGCTATAGAAGAAAATACAGCAAAAGTTTTAGAAACTATTGCTAAATATTTCAAAAAATAATAATCCCCAAAAATAGAAAAAAATTTTTTTTTAATTTTTTTTTTTCATAAGTTTAATTAATAAAATGAATTCTGTGATTTTTCTTATACTAACCGCTTTTTTCTATAAATTTATAGTAATATTTCGCCTTATTGCTACGGCTCCCACATCTCCTTCTTCACCTTCGTCTTCTTCTTCCTCTATTGCCTCTTCGGTATCTATTTCTGGTGCGGTGCATTTATATAATATATATGTACACATGTTGTGCAATGCACAACACGCATTAATGATTTTTGTGGCCTTCTCCGGTTCATAATGAAGACCTCGAGACTCAATGATGCATCGGAATCTATTTTTTAGCACGCCGAAGCAACGCTCTACAACATTACGCGCGCTAGTGTGTTTTCTATTGTAGCGTCTTTCTTCGGCGCCACTCGGATTCCGGAAAGGTGTGATCAAATACGGTTTCAATTTGTAACCGGCATCTCCTAAAAAGAGTAAATTGAAATACTAGAATAAAGTTAATGTTCTATTTCGTATTGTTTTTACCGAGAATACAAGTATTTCTTTGACCTTTTTCGAATCTGGTTTTAAGCATTTGGTCCACAATGCTCTGCTCCCAAATGAATACATCATGGTTGGCACCAGGATGCCTTGCATCGACGTACATAATCACGCCTTTGTGATCACAAATCTGATAAAAAAAAACAATAATATGTTTAGTATTACAAAAATGTAATTTTAATAAGTAAAGCATAAAAGCTGTAAAGCAAAATTTTTGATAAGACATACATTT
This sequence comes from Philornis downsi, assembly GCA_019455685.1. Taxonomy (NCBI): domain Eukaryota; kingdom Metazoa; phylum Arthropoda; class Insecta; order Diptera; family Muscidae; genus Philornis; species Philornis downsi. Next base: position 532,163 of record JAHXMU010025373.1, read on the forward strand.
GGAGAAACTTACCACCATTGCATTTATGCTATAAAATCCCTTCCTATTGTAGTATAAATGTTTCACCTCTTCTCCTGACGATTTTATGCGGATGTGCGTTCCATCTACACATCCAATAATTCCAGGGAATCTAGTGGATTCAAAAAACGCCTCCTTAATTAAATTTTCCTTTTCAGGACGAACCATTTGTATGTAGTGTGTGCAAATGTGACTCTCGAAAAAATCCAGGCACTCTGCAATAATCCTACAGATGGTGAACTTGGATGTTGAGGACACGATTTCATTGCCCATAGTCTGTTGGTAGCTTCCTGTGGCTAAGAACCGCAAAAAAGTTGCCAGCTTGGCGTCGCTTCGTATATGCGTGCTTCTAAAGGACGGCACGCTTGCCGATTCCATTTTCTCTAGCAATACCCTAAACATTGCTTTCGACACTCGGAAATTGGCAACGAACCTAATATTTCAACAAGTTTCCACATTAATCACTGCAACATATTTGCGTATGTATGTACTTACTGGCTTTCTGGCATCTCCAAAACGTTGAACATATCTCGCAAACGACTACGACTTACTTGCACATCATCCTCAGCATCGTCGCTGTCCTCCAAAAAATGAACTCCAATGGATAAATCCATTATTACACGATTTAATATTTTTACACACAAAACTAAAAACTCACAAATAGTAAACACTTCCGATTTATTTATTGTCATTATTTTCTCCTTTTTTGTCATTTTCAGTTGATCGCCTCCAAGTAGAGTTGCATTTACCTCCGAACAATTTAGTATGATTTTTACTACCTTTAGGGGAAACGGCAAAAAAGTGCAAGATTTTCGAGCTGGCAATAATGCTATTCACAAATACGTAAAAGTCGAAATTTGACATTCGTAAGTGCAGGCGAACGAAAGCTTTCGAGATACAGAAACCCAATTTGAGTCGAATTCGAGTGACTCGCTTTCGTTCGCTTGGATTTTCGTTCGAGATACAAACAGGCCATCAATCTTTCTGGCAAACCATCTTGCAAGAAGAATATACAAGTGTATAAACATGACGGCAGCTTAAGTAATTTGTTATTAGTCATAGTATGATTTTGTCCCTTCCAACTTGATTTACGTCCTACAAATACACAATTCGGTACCCCAAGTATACCCCAAAGATCTTCGTATACTTCAACTTTAGTGGTTTCGTCTTCTGAAGTCCGTTCTAGGTGATTGTACCATTTTTCGTCCTCATCTATAAGAATGTCACGTGCACCATTTTATACGCATTAAGGGAAATGAATTTGCCTCTAGATATCTAAGGATTACAGTATTTTCAGGATATTCTAAGTCTATTCTATATTGGTCTATCTGTCTGAGTGGATGGTGTCAGTCGTTGCACTATATCAAGGCACAAGTTTTGATAGTGAGCTTCATCGCTAATATTTTACATTGATTAATATAACTTGTAATGTTGGAACAATTCAACAATTCATCGCCTTCTGGTGACTTCATAAAATTTGGTTTATAATTGGTTAAATGTGACGATGACATTTGATGTCTGTTCGGCTGACATATTTCTGTACTGTTTGCTCATTTCTTTTGTATTTTTCCTCCTGAAGGTACGAATTCAAATATCCCTACAACACTAATTTCATCATTTTAGCTTCATCCCTTTCTGTAGGGGAATATGAATGCCATTTTTGTTGATCAACACAATACTCGTATACATGTATATAGATTGGCAAAGTACACTTCACTTATTAAATTTATTAGCTGCCTTATTACTCGACTGATAGTTTGTGCAGCCCTATATTTTTTAAGCTGCCTTTTGAGAAGCTATAAATTTCCTTCAGCTATACGTAATCAACAACCAACTTTAGCTGTCTTTTTTTCTTTAATGTGATAGCAACGGCTTTTAGTCAATTTTTTAGCTTCTAAAAATTTTGAACTTTTAGCCTGTTCATTTTAAATTTGATTGGCAGTTTTAACTTTCTTTAACTGATAAGTTTTTGAAATTTTGCTAGGATGAAAAGACTTTTTTGGAGCTTCAACCAAAATCAAATCAGCTATTGAAACACTGGTAAATAGGTGAGATAAGGCGGCGATGCAAATTCATTGTATGCTATTTCTTACAAAATATAGGAAAACTTAATTTCTGCTTTTTAAAGGGGAGAGCAATGCGTACAATTTTGATTCGTAGAACCACGATTAGTAAAAGCGATATGCTTGCTAAGTTAAATTGATTTAGTTCACGCAAATAAAAGATATAAATCTGGGAATTTAGGGTTAAATTAGGTAAATTGTATGGCAGGTAAGATGGGGCGGAGTTATCCGATCTATTTTTTCACATTTTATTAAGTTTTGTAATTTAACGCAATGGACAAAATTTTACGTTTTGCGGTCTACGAATTGGGATTTCCAGAGGGAAATTTAAATATCAATAAATCGCAATTTGTATGAGAGGTATTCGAATAGGCGTGAGTTCAGTACAACTGGATAAAATACCTGAAGCTTGGAATTTTGCACAAGAAACCGGGTACATTATTGATATTGAAGTATTAATTTAGAGATTTTCAAGGAGAATTTTTTCTGTAAAGTTAGACCAAATTGTACGACTTTTGCTCTAGTATTTTGAAACCCTTTTTGCAGCCTACTTCATTTCCACCGCCTAAATAAATTGTCATTATAAAACAATGGTGCAATCGTTAGTCCAACTACGCTTTTTAATTATAAATTGTAAAATGTAATGTTAAATTTTTGCAATTTCAGTGGTAAATATGAGTCTTACCAAATGACGAGCTATAAATCAGCAAGAAATCAGGGGAACTATATTAAAACTGGACATAAGTAACGCATTTTTGGCCAAATTCTTAAGCGACTTTCTTATGACTTTCAAAATGCTTGCTGAGATTCAGATAACAACTACACTTGGTAGACTCAATGGATACTACAACGATCCATGTTTTGATATGGGCACCGCATATATTTGTCGCCAAAGCATAGTTTCGTCTCTTTCACAAGCCCTGGTTTGCATCGGAATTTCATATTTAAGACCTACATATATTAACTGAAACTTCAATCCAACTTTTGCAAAATTTTGTCTTCACAACTTCTATAACGTCTTGCAAAACAGGCCCACTGCCGATTTCTACTTTTATTAATTAAATAATTTAAATATGATATTGTTGCAATGTTTGCATTACACCAAACGTTTGTAAAACTTCATATTTTGATCCGATAATACAGATCGACGTTAATACAACATCTGTCCAAATTTACGCCTACCTAATTGTTTTTAATTGGGGCAGCGCCCATAGGCTAGAGCATGCAAAGTATTCAATGTTGTATTGCTTCTTTCTCAAGGAACTGCCGTCCACGAGGAAGGAAGCTTTTCTGCTGTAAAGATTTGGACATGAGGGCTCTTTGTCGCTGTCTTTAATTTATCGTTTTTATGTATTCTCGACCGGTATGTTATAACTTTAATGTTTATGTTTACTGTTTAGTACGCATATACTAGTTCAATTTCAGTTTTTGTTATTATTGTTGTCATTTAAGTTTTATTAGAATTTTACCGATGACTTAGCTGACTTCTGGGCTTTGTAGATTCATATGCACAGTTTTGTCACTGTTGTTATAATTATGGTTTTGCGCATATATTTTTGGGGAACCGACTTAGTAGCCCAATCATAACAGCAAGTGCGAGAACAGTCAAAGCTGAAAACGTGCTTCGCCTTCACGCCAACAGATATTGGCAATGACTTGTTATAGCTAGAAAAAGAGAGTATTGATTATTCCACAAAATTACACACAAATGCAAAAAGGTACAAATACAAATTTATGCAATTAAATACAAAAACATACGTAACTACATCCTGTAATTCGATCGATCTGGCAGGACAGTAAAATGTGACAACTGTCAAAGAATACGTATGTAATGGTTAGTTGAAATGCAAGTATCATATAAGGGTTATCCATTTAGTGGTTTCAAGAGCTAACTACGGTCATAAAGTAAAAAATGTGATGAAAGAAGAAATTTCTTTCCTGAAGGTATTTATCTCTTGGGTTGACAATACTGGCTGGGATAAACGTCTGGGTTCATTCGTAGAACCCACAATAAGAATTCTTAAAATGCCTAACCTATTCAGTATAGTTCATACAAATTTGATGAAATTATACCAAAAGCAGTGATGAATTTATATGCCAGGGACTTCACATGTCAACAAATTCAGCAGAAAATTAATAAAATTTATGGTTACCAGAAAGGGTCAAATTTTATCAAGGCAAACACATTTAAATGATTTGTGAGAATTTAATTATTGCCAGCTGAGGTGTAATGAAAATAATCGTTACGCATATAATTGTCGCAGAAACAAAACTAACCTTCTAATCTTAGATGCCACATACCGAATAAAAAGGTCGTGTATCGAAAATCTGCATCTTTTTTACCGAATTCAGAAATAGCAATAGACGGTACTACAAAAGATTCAAAAGAAATTCAAGTTCTCAAGTTAGAATTCAACCAGTAATGAAGTTTCGGTCAGGTCAACTGACTTACATATACCTTCTCTCAACGTCCTTTTGTGTTTCTGCAAAAAAATGCTCTGAATTAAAGCACAATTAAAAAACTAAATTTTAACTTTCTGAAGCCCTTCGCTTGGGAAACGTTGATGATGATTTTAGTTACTTTAGACTACAATGTAAAATCAAATTACGATAAATCGGTCAGTTTGTATGGAAGACGCCTGAATGAACTTGGCAACGTCGCCCATTTTCGTTCTCAGAACTTTGATCGCCAAACGCATAATATATGACAAATTTGGCGTAAGTCGGCTGTTTGCATGGGAGGTACCAGAAGGGGTTACTTGGTCGATTTTTCTTGGATATTATAGGCAATAGTAAAATTACAAGATTCTGCTAATGTACGCAAAGGAGCGTCAAATACCATACTAATCTATAACTTGATAGATCGAATCAAGGAAGAATTTTATCTTCTGTAAATGCCTGGAGTCGCTACAAAATCCGCAAACAGCAGCTGGATACCACATACCGAAGGCGAATGGATGTGTAGAAGTCATGGAAGTCAGTCATTCTTTTTTTGGAAGTGGAATTTATAAGTAAAATTCGCAGTACTGGCTATATTAACAACCAGCATTTGCAATGCAATCACCAAATATGTATTTGAATGTGACAGAGTAAATAGCAAACTAACAATTTTTACGAAGACTAATGTTCAGGGACCGTAACAGTTATAAGAGAAATGATGAAAAAATCTTATTTAACCATTAACGTTAACGAATTTAAATAATGGTTAAAAATAACCATTATAGTGAGATATATATTATTTTGGTCACCGTAACCAATTAAAATGAGAAATATTTTTTTTGGTTATGAATAACTGTTATAGCAACCAAAAAGAATTTTTTGGTTAACAATAACCATTATCCAAAGAAATTTTTTTTTTTTTGGTTATCACTACCCACATAAAGGGTAGGCCAGAGATATTTTTAATGTAATGGATGCCTTTCTAAGGGGTAGAGGTACGTAGGGCAAGCAATTTAAATATCTTTGGCAAAATTAAAAAAAATATTAAATATTAAATAAAATATTTTGAAGTCAATTGTATTAATGCATTGTACGATTCAGGGGGTGCTTAGCCACTTCAGGGCCCCCTTAGCTACCCCAATGCCGTACAATCAGGTGAAAAAGAGAAAAAACAGAGAATGAAAGTTTAACGATAATATTAAATATAAAAGCAAATATTTGATAATGGTGGTAAGTAATAAACATAATGATAAATTGTGACAACAAAAAAGCTGAAGTTAAAGTAAAAGCAATGATTTGATTATGGCAAACATTTATTTCAATAATTAACGATGAGAAAGAACAAAATACGGAACAATTTTAAACCAACGGAAAAATTTTTAACTAACCGATAACCAAAAAAAAAATTTCATTGGATAATGGTTATTGTTAACCAAAAAATTATTTTTGGTTGCTATAACAGTTATTCATAACCAAAACAAAATATTTCTCATTTGATTTGGTTACGGTGACCAAAATAATATATGTCTCACAATAATGGTTAAAAATTCCCTAATGAAGATAAAGGGAATTTTCGCGTAACCTTTTCGTCTGGAAAAAAAATAACAATTATTTTCCGTCCCTGCTAATGTTCCATAATTGATTATATATACATATGTATTTTTAGACCACTCTTGAACATGGTATGCATTTACTATTACTGAAACAAATGGTTTCAATTTTCATTGAATTCAAATTTCTAATTTGTAAATGAAGCTCGAAAAACACAGCCTCCTGGTTCTCATTTGTTATTTTTATTATAACAAATATATAGCAGAAATTTAAGTTGGTCGTATTTTTTCACAGAATTTTAGTGACATTTTTAAACTAAAAACGAATTAAATTAAATTAAATATTAAAATTCACACAAAACATTCTATTCTACGAATACTGTCAAAGTGAAAAACACAAGGAATAATAATACAATATAGTAAAATATTGGATTCAATTTTCGGCTTGGTGTAAAAAAGTCCGAATTTAATGCACAGACTTATTTACTTACTTTGACTTACTCGACTGCAATAGAAATTAACTTTGCTCACTATCGTCTCTAAAAATACGTAGGAGAAGACGTATGATAGACTATCGCCCTGGTCTAGGCCTCGTGTAAAATGCAAATGCAAATACAAAATAAATCAATAAAATTACGCTCATCTTCCGCAAACTACCAAATCATATTCTGTGCAACGTGAATATGAATTCATCGCCATTGCCTAAGCGAGGTAAAACCAGTACAGAAATTTCAGTCAGATGAAATGACCTACATATACCTTCATCCAACGAGATTACCGCAAGGATTTTTGAAGCTTCAGAAGATGCAGAATAATACGATATGTTATTATTATTATCAGAATAGCACTGCAATCAGTACAGTTGAATGAAAATATGACTCCAGCAGTGTATAGGCTAAATTATGTATATAAATTATATATGTAACTTATGTGGGAAGTACCAGAAACATTTTATAGGTACCTTAAACGCTGTTGACAAAAATATTTGTTACTGCAGTCTACACAAAAGGGTTTACAGGTGAAAATTAAATTTTTTTAAATTAAGTTTATCAAACGCCTAACATGTGCTAACTTTGTTTGAACTCAGTGCAGCTACTTGTGGTTTAAGAATATATGATTTAAATCGGTCATTTATGAGCAACGCACCAGAAGGGGCCTTCTGAGAACTCTGTCTGAGTTTTCTGAAATTTGCAAATACTATAAAGCAGTACAATGGTCAAAACTTCTATTTTAATTCCTAGGCACTACCTTAGCAAACTCTTAATGGGTAGAAGACATGAACCTAAAAATATAAGTTTTAAATAGGTCACTTGAATGGGAAGTACCAAAAAGACCATGGGTATCCGATCGATTTTTTCAGACTTCAAGAAAAATTGTATATCAAAACGTTTGAATTTCACGGAAAAAAAATAATTTCGGTAAATTGGTCAATTTGTATGTGAGCTATCAGGAATAGAGGTTCATATAGCCCAATCCTCTGCTATGTGGGCTGTGCTAGATTTTAAAAAATTGAATAAAGATTTACAGCAGTTATCGACAATCGGATATCGCCGAGTTGACCCAAGAAATCTTAAAACACATTTCGAGTAAAGGTATACAAATATGTCGTCTTAATGCGACTGTTTTTACTTACAGTGTTAAACAGTAGAAGTCATAATCTATCACATTGTAACGTAAACGTAACCTTTGGTAGATTCTGTTTGAGACAAACCACCACCAGACGAATGCCCAATGGGAATTACAAGGGGATACTTGCCCTAGGGCAGTTACTCCCAATTAAGAATGTCATTTGCCGAGCTGTTGACCTTTGGCTACCACTATAACACGATCCAATCTTTTCCATTGTGCTGCCCAATGAGAATTAATTTTGATACTCCTGGTTAGCGAATTGTATTCTGTGCTAGACAATGCAAGGCGTGTATTCATTTTTTTATATATTCACGCTTGCAACACTCATAGCATCAAAAACCTATGTGCAGAGAAATGTGTCCGCTGTTATACATAAATTTTTTGTAAATCTCGTATGTGCCAAAAGAAAAACCGAGTCTAAATTATTAACAAAAAAACGTGTAGTTTGAGATTGTCATTATTAAATACATGCAGATCTCTGCGTGAACCGAGTTTTTTCTTTTTTTACTTTTGATATCCTTAGGAAGTTTTGCATCAACATATTATTACTATTTATGTTCTAAAGAAAAGGTGCAGCTCACTTATGTAAAGACATCTAATACACCAAATGATAATAATAAAAATGCAACTGAAAATCTGAGACGTTTTCAAAAATTTTTGGATCCACAAATTTTGCAGCTGTCTTAAGAATTTTTTATTTCCTAAATGTCAACTAAAAAAAAAAATAGTACTTACACTGCCGATCAACCAAATAGACTCACAGATTTTTTTTTTTAAAATTGAGTTTACAACTTTTTATATAAATATAAATAGGACACAGTAATTTGTTATTATTCAGTAATCAATTTAAAGTTAAACAAAACAAAAATTAGCGTTCTAAGCTTACAATTAAATTTTTAACATTTTTTTTTAGGTTTACCTCAAAAAGTACCCTTTTTTATCGCTCAATCGAATAGACTCAAGGACTTTAATTATATCTAAACCACAAATTAATGAAAAAAAAATTTAAAAAATAATTTTCTTATAATATTTACACGCTATTAATAATGAGTAAAGCCACCTTTATTTGAAATAACTTCAAAAATTCGGTCAGATAGTGAATCGTAAAGTGACTTTAAATAGTCCAAGAACACTTCGATTCGACTTTTCAAACTGTCTGCCAGATTGATAAACCTTACATGTAAGTCATCCCCATAAATTTTTGATAATATTGATATCAGGAGAGTACGGAGGCCACTCCATCAACTTTACATTTTGGTCACTTATCCACTTTTCTACCACTCGAGAGGTGTGTATTGAGGCATTGTCCTGTTGAAATGTCCAGGGTAATGATCCAAAAATGTTCGAAAAATGGGGAAATGCTTTTTGAAGCAGTTCTTTGTATTTATTTGCATTCATCCTGGATGAAACAAATTGAATTTCAAATGGCCCATACTGGCATTTGCACCCAAATTTTGGCAAATTTTGACGGCAGAACATTCTCTCTCGGAGAATCTTTCGCTCTTCGATGGTCGTTAGTGCTTTTCTTGTCGGCTTATGCATATTTTTTCCATAACTCGATGGATTTCTGATAAAATGACTCACAACAGACTGATTTCTACCAATTTTTCCAGCGATTTGTCGAGTTGTCAGCTTACTGTCATGATACGCCAATATTTTGCCTCTTTCCTCCAAAGTTAACGTTGTATCACGACCCATTTTGTGTTTAATTATTTTTAAATTGCACCAAAAGAGTGTACGCAACTTTTTGTTCGAACAGCCAATCAGAAACTAAAATTACAGCCTTTGAGTCATTTCGATGATCGCCAACAAAAGCACATTTTTTCGACCTTTTCAAAGCAAAACAAGAATATTTAATAACTGTAAATTTGTTGTATCCTCTTCTTATCGCAATTCGTTTGTCTATTGCTTTGCTCTAAAATAAATAATAATACTTGTTCAATAGCTTCTTCCACAAAGAAGATAATCAAAAATTAAAGAAAAAAAATCTGTGAGTCTATTTGGTTGATCGGCAGCGTAATTGTAAAAGAATTAGGCTGAAGCAAACGTCAATACGCAGTTCAGAGCGCTCCCCTCGGTCTTATGAAGCAAAGTATATACTTATGTTAAATTTTACAAATTCAAGTGTAAAATGCTGACCAAGAGAACAGAGTTCCTATAACGTAGGATCTCGGAAAACGACAATTTTTCACATAGAATTTTTTCTTTGCTTGTGAAAGTAAGAATTGGGAAATTCATGATTGGTTTTTCAGAATTTTCGCTTAGTATTGGGGAAATTTCAGCAGAAATTTAGGACTACTATTTAATATTGAAAAAGGCATTTGAAAATCGGAATTTACATTCAATGCCGATGAAATAACAAAATGGAAAATATGGAAATTATAAAAATTTTTATTTTTTTTTAGAATTTTTTAGAAATTCTGAACTTAATTTGCAATTATACCAAATAAAAAATTCCATTTCCATTTTTTAACCCTCAATATCAAATTCATAATTTCCTAATTTCTCATTCCCAACATTGCCACCCTGCATTTAATGCTTTCGTACATATTTTAACAATATTTAGTTGAAACTCTCATTTTCCAATTTTTTTCAATATTAAATAAATATTTTAAATTTAAACTGATGTTTTTTCAAGAATCATCCCAATTTTGATTGGAAAAACTGTAGGTACTTTTCCAGCAACGAATGTTCTTACAACAGCACTTAGCGGCAATATTCTCTAAAAAGTGTCTCCTCTTTTTTTGTTTTGAATAATAATTAACTATTGTCGAGGCACATAAATGCAGCTGTATTATCTTGGCTTGCATGTGCAAGTTAATCATTATATAGGTTATCAAATCTATATGTCATACTTTTGATCGTACTTCACAATTAGAAAACACATTTATAATATATTTTCAAATGACGTTGTCATTAAATTAATGGAACATTGACGTTAATTTCCCCAATGTTATGTATTAACGGTAATGTTAAGCGTAATATAACTTTAAAATGAAATAAAGGTTAAGGCATTCAGCTCAATGACAATACAATTTAAAGCTTTTGCTATTTAAATATATGTATGTTATGGTTCGTGGGAGTCGATTAGTTGTGCATTTATGGTAAAAGGAATCAAAAATCTGTAATTTTTGGCGGAGTTAATATTTTATAATAATAGTAATTTGGAAAGATCAGACCATAAATTTGTCTGGGGTCCCAGTTTGATCATTCATACTACACCATTTCTAATTGAAATTCGAAGAATTCCAATTGAAATTCAAAAATTCTATTTGAAATTCGAAACACACCAATTGAAAATCAAAAGTTCCATTTGAAATTCAAAAGACATCAATTGAAAATCAAAATTTCCATTTGAAATTCAAAGAACATCAATTGAAATTCAAATACTCCATTTGAAGTTCAAAAGACATCAATTGAAAATCAAAATTTTCATTTGAAATTCGAAAGAAACTAATTGAAATTCAAAACACATCAACAGGAATTCGAAACTCATCAATTAAAATTCAGAACTCATCAATTGAAATTCAAAACACATCAATTGAAATTCAAAACACATCAATTGAAATCCAAAATATATCAATTGAAATTGAAATAGTTTCGACCGCAATACACTCTATTCAATAATGATGATGATGATGCGCTGAAACTGGAAAATTCAATAAAAAAAAATTATTACTAAAAAATAAGGAGCTACAAATGTATTATAAAATAAGATTATACGATTATAATAATATAGTAAATGTTAATATTATAAATGGAATTTACATATTGTCAACATTGTTACTACTGATATGTGATATAAAAGCTATCGATTTGACCGAATTTGAATTTTCACAGAGCAAATTTATTTTCACATTTTACGAAAAAAATCGTAATTTTGTTATTGCTCAGAACAATTTCGTTGTCCTGTTATTATGATTGCGTTGAGTATGTTTGAGAATAATTTGAGAAAATTACTTCTAATTTTAGAAATAGAAATAAATAAAATAAAATAGAAATAAAGCTTCAATTGATATGAATTGCCCATTTTGTTACCTAATTGTGCATACTCCTATTTCTTACATTTAACATAAAATGTAGCTGAATAAAATCAAAATATTCCAAACAAAATATTCTTTGAACAATTTTTATATTTATATTTTTATATTATGCGGAATTAATGAAGCTTTATCAATTGCACAGCTGCACGTTTTCTTTGATTTTTGTCGGTCCATGAAGTTATCTGTAAGCAATGTCTACATTCAAACATATCGTGTTTGTTATGTTTCAACTTTCGAATAATTTTGCTCCCAGCCACTGTGTAAGTGGTGTATGCAAAATGATGACTAAATAAATCCAACACATAGCTATATATTTCTGCTATGTTGAATGGGATTAATTTTTCATAGTACACTAAAGTTACTATTATATTTACAAACAAAATCTGATCAATGTTAAGATGAATTTTCTGACACTACAGAGATCATGTGCGAGTACCATTTCGGGCAATTTATGGGAATTGAGTCAAACACCTTAAGTCAAGATTATGTTGATCGATGGCCGTGTATTTTTTTAAAGTCTGTTTGCGAATTATTTGAAAAGTAGAATTAATAAAAACCGGTTCGATTTGTCAAAATTTGCAAAGAAACAGATAAAAATGGCTTGTTTTACACCAAAAGTTAGCTGTAAACTACCTTTTGAACATTTTTACACTTAATTTAAAATACAGATCAATATATATTTCATTAGAAAAATGATTACAGACTATTTTATGTTTTGCACTAGCTTCTCTCTTCTGAAGCAATCTTTTAGAAATAAAATATGTTGCAAATGCTTTGGTGTATATCTATTTTTAGGTTTTATAAACATTGACATTGATAGCACCCTTTCGTTAAAGTCAAGTCTATCAGCCATTTCGTTGTTTTTATCTATGTATGAAAAACGTCAACATATGTTTTCGGTACATTTTTTAATTTTGATTTTATGGGTTTCAATAATCAAGGGTATTATTCAGTTTAAAGCTTAGACACTGTAGTGTGTCAGTGAGCATCTCTTCGAGTGATTCTGAAGGCGCTTCATGACCTTCATTATATGTTCATTATATATTATATATATTTATATATACATGTTGCATTATATATTACCCAAAGAAAATAATCACATGTCGGAAATGTGGCAGTAATTAAGTATAATGTAAGAATTTTCTCACGTCGTTCTACTATTCGCCATTTTAAGAAATAAGAATTTTACATAAATGTATTGATAATGGATTTTACATCATCGTAAAGTAGTTAAGTAAAAATTTCAAAACTCCTTCAGCATGGCCTAAAGTTTCAGAACCTTGAAATTTTACAAGACACAATCAATATAAAGATGCCACTTTCATTGAACGGCTACATTCCCAGGTATCAATGGGCATGATTAATACATACATATGTATATAAATGTATTAAACATTTTTTTAAAATTTTTTTTTTTATAAAAATGTTTCCCATGGAATTTCAGCAATGTTTATATCCGTGATTTATTTCAAGCTCCCTTTTCATTTATTCTTTAAAAAAAATCTGAAGTTTGTTTAGCTTTTAGTGTGATTTGTTGAGCGTGGCAACACATTTGCTAACCCTTTTAGTAACTTTTTCATACAAAGGCATGATAAATTCAGTCAAGTGACAAACAAACATCAGCATCACCGTCATCACAATGCAGCATTTTGATAGCGAAGACGGTAACAGTATTAAAATTGTTTGGACAACATGCAGTTGGTTTTATAGAAAGATTCAATAACATAAAGATGAATGAATGTTCTCCCAATGACTAGTCCTTTCTTAACAGCATTGCTTTTTAATTTCATGTCCTACAAATCTAGATTAAAAATGTTGAACTTTTTATATTCTGGATCAAAAGATCGGATAGCAACATTCACATATTTTATATATGATCTGGATTGATCTGGCAGATCTATTAGATTAGATCTATTGCTTAAATGTTCATTCACTCTATGTACTTCAAAAAAAGCAGAACTGGTTATCCTCATTTTTACACGATTCCCAATTTTTTTATGAAATTCTGAAATTATCAGAACAGAAGATGCCGCTTCCATTTGGCCAAAACAAAGATGGCAGATGGATTGATTAGTTGGTCGTTCATATTCATGAATCCTAAGAAAAAGGGTAATTCACGGCGGAAGGAGTGTTATGTCAACTCTGCAAACGCCATTCATATTAGCTCTTCAGATTTTGCAGTGCATAGCTTTCATCCAATATTGCAGGTATGGGAAATTGACAATGATTGAAAGGAAACACGCATGTATCGAGCTAAGAGCATTAAAAAATACTGCTTGAAGTAATTTTAATGGGGGTCTCTATTTTTAACCCTATCGTAGTTGTACGGTACTGTGGTATTATGATTCTCAAGTTTAATATATTTGAGTAGACAGTAGCAAATTAGAGATGGATGTTTTTGCCATCCGTTTTGAAATATATTATTTCACATGGTAATGCCGTTTTCAGATTTTGTGTTACAGAAAGATTTTTGGAATAAATATAAAATAGAGCACGGCAATTGTGCAGGACAAACTAATATCGCTACTATAAACTATATCATTTCAATTCCAACCTAGTAATTATCAACTACAAGTAGAAGGTGTTTCAATCTTTATGGGTTTCATTTCTTGCTGCCCTGTTGGCGATTACAAGCTTACTGATCTGACGAATGCTGTTTTATAGAAAGATTTATGAGAGCTCACAGGCGCAAACTAACAGTAGCCGCTAAAAGCGCACATGTTGCATCAGTGGAATGGATGAGCCTTTCTTTTGGAAACAGTTGGTATAAAAATGACTGATCGTTCAATTCTTTCTTTTTTTTGTAATCCTTTCCGTGTTCGTCGAACTTTGAACGTTACTTTCTTTCGAAAAAACTCTAGTTATCTAGTGTTCTAAATGAAGCACAATCCAGAATTCCACTTAAACCGGCTTATGCTAATATGCTTAATTCAAGGGTTGTTAGAAATTATCCTAAATTATATATTTTCTAAGCTAAATGTGGGTTGTTGAGATGCAGTAGAAACTACAACACGAACCGTGCAAGATGTGTTTCGGATCTTGTAAATGATTATCATCAGTTGCTTTTGTGGTGATGACTACATGGTTACGGCGTGCGTTTTCTATTCAATTCCGTCAGAATTGAAAGTTGACATTTTTGTACTTTTTCTGATACATTTTGAGTCCAAAAGATATGGTGATAGCCTCGCGACTAATTTAGTTATTTCTGAATTAGGAAATTTCAGTCATTTACAAACTTAATTATTTATGAAATATATTATTTCACCATTAATGTAGAGACGTTGTGCAGTTAACTATTATCGTAGTTGCCACAGCTCAAAGGATACTAGTATAGCAATATTCGTATTTGAATCCTGTTTTGTGAAAATGGTAATCTCACAGATCCATACAGCATTTCACTCACTTTTATGTTAAAGGGTCCTAATGTAATATAAAGAAATATATACATATTGATGTCTATTAACATATTGATGATTTCGATTAAAAGACAAACGCAGTTGATTTTTCTCAAATTTTGCAGGCATAACAAAACAGAAATTACAGAGTAGATATTAAGTGCCAGAAAGCTTTAGTAGTCTGTATCTCGCATTAAATGGTTTCGATCGGAAAGAAAGATAAGATTTCAAAAAACTGTTCAGACAGTTGTATGACTGTTTGACTCCATATAGTTTGCATAGAAGGTGGACGTCAGAGAACGGGAAATAAACCTTCTTTCACAATTTTCTTTGAAAAAGGCGAACAGGCAAGCCTGAAAACAGTACCACTACAGTCAATCACGCATAAGTTTGTTTTCGGCGATTCCCATTATTATGATGTGAAAGATGCACCAATTGTTGAAAATATTGATATAATAATGAGAACCGTACGATCATTGTGTAATTACTGTTTTGATTTGTAAGGACCAAACAAAAGGTTGGGAATTACTTGAATAAGGCTGGATACAAAAAGAAACTCGAATCTGGCATATTGGGCTATCACGAGCTACTGTAAAACAGTCAATACGGACACTATCATTTCACAATTATTAATTTGATAGAAGCCCACATTCAAATTAAATCTTCATAATAGTAGCGTTTAAGCATGTCAGGGAGATCGTGTGTTACTGATTCAAGCTATTTCTACCGACAATAGTTGCGGAATTTGATATTTCGATTTTTCAATTCCAGTACTTTGGAGAGAGTCAAGTAACCACCTAACCGATTGTTATTTCTGTTTAACAAAAGTTGTGGGATTCAGCATGAAAAATTGAAAATCCATTATCAGTCATTTCCGGAGCTACGAACTGTGAGTCCGAAACATTTTTCACCAGCAGTGGTGTTTGTATCAGGCTGATCATGAATGCCATTTAGTGATTCAACCTGAGCTGAATGATCTAATTCGGAATTTACATTTAACGAAGCAAGACGAAAAATTACTAGCTTCACACATGCAACAGTGGAAACATCTTGCAGTTGGGACAAAAGTAACTATCTATAGAGATAGAAGCTTGGAATTGGCTGCATATTTTGAAAAGAAACAATCTATTCTATACTGTACTGGTGTTAATGATTTATTTCAAAAAATGAACCAGCCATATGACAAAACTAAATGGAGATTATTTATTGATGGCTCTAAGTACAGTTTAAAGGTTCTTCTTTTGCATAATGGGAATGAAAAAGCATCCATACCAATTGCTCATGCTGTTAATACAAAGGAAAGTAACGAATCAATGACTGAAATTTTGGCATTACACAAATAAAATACAACAACGATAATAAGTGAAAGATTTGTGGTGACCTTAAGGATTGTGATTTTAATTTCTTTGCACATATAGTATAACCATCGTAAATAACTGTGAATTGATTTGCTTCAGGTCATAAGTTCGTTGACTGATATGCAATAAGGCTTCACAAAATATTGTTGTTTCCTTTGTCTATGGTCGCGCTACATGCCATCATTACGTCAGAACAGAGTGGTCAAAAATAACTGTATTCACCAGAAAAACAAGACATTTCAAATAAACTATTAAACATTCTGTGATACAGTGATCAGGTAGCCTTCTTGCTATACTTAGCTCTAGGGCTTTGGAGTAGACCACGAAACAAACTAACCATTTAATTTTGTCCCGTCAGCGTAGAAGTCGACATACAGTCTTATACCAGGATTCTACATTTCCATGTGTCTTTATCTGGTATAAGTATATGGTACTTCTTGTAGAGCAGTGGTTCAGCCAGAGTGTAATCAATAATGCCTGTTATGTTAGGCACCATGTTGAGGATCACACTGTGACCATAACCACTGTTCGACCACTATGACAGTTCTCTTAGTCTTACCGCCATAGCTGCTGCAGTCTGCATACTAATTATGTCTAGGGGTAGTAGTACAAAATTACATTTAGTGCATCGGATGGGGTGGTGCGGAGCGCACCTCTGATGCACAGACTAAGAATCCTCTGGACCTTATCCAATATCCTACAGTATGTGGATTTCTCAAGAGCCTTCTACCAGACGATAAAACCATACAACATTATCGGTCTTACTACTGCAGTATACAACCAGTGAACAATGCGAGGCCTTAATCCCCATTGTTTCCCAACTGCCTTCTTGCACGCATATAGCGCCACTGTGGCCTTTTTCGCCCTGTCCAGAATGTTGAGTTTAAAATTCAGCTTCTTGCTCAATAACACACCAAGTTATTTTGCACAGTCCGCGAAAGGAATTTCAGTACCCCCCAGGTAGATGGGATCCACAGGTGCAATCCTGTCCTTCTTGGTGAACAGAACCACTCCGATCTTATTTGGATTTACTCCGAGACCGTTTTCCCCCGCCCACTTCATTACAGTGAGAAGGGCTCTTTGAAGGATGTCCCTGAGTGTTCCCAAAAACTTCCCCCTTACTGCTATCTCCACATCATCCGCGTATGCGACAACCTTGACCCCAGCCTCTTCTAAAGAGAACAGAATACTGTTCAGAGCGAGGTTCCATAATAGTAATAATATAACACCCCCTTGGCGTGTACCCCTACTGACATATCTGTACAGGCCCGACGATCCTAATATTGTTGGTTCGACGCAGTGTTATCAGCGACAATTCCGTTTCGGAAATTACCAAGAAAATTAATATCCAGGAGTAACTTCAGTGATTTCTCACAGGATGTTATCCAATCACCCTGCGGTTTCCTGAGGTAATCCACCGTGAACGGTGTGGAGGCCAGTATTTTCCTTAGCCTTGCGGCTTCGGAAGTGTTCTCAACTTTGCTGCAGGAATTCCTCTTAGCCTTCCTTCCTCAGTTCACCCATATACATAACCTTGACCTTGAAAAAGTGCCTAGAAGAAGCGTAGGACCACTGCCCTGACCACGACATTAAAATTGTTCTAGAAAGGAAGATGTTTTTGGTCCAACAGTCGGAAAATTCAGTCTACACGGTAACACCTCCGGAAACGGTTTCAGATGGTTTCGTTCGCTGCGGCGCGTAATATGGTAGTAAGTGGAACCAAATTTCCGCATAAAGACATCCACAAGGCAACGTTGCTATCTCCTAATTATAACACGAGGAATCAGATTGATCATGTAATAGACGGAAGGCATGCTTCTAGTGTCATAGACGTGCGTGTGATTCGTGGTGATAATATTGACTCGAATCACTACCTGGTTGCAGCTATGGTACGCACGAGATTGAGCAGAACGAAAAATGTTCGTAACCAGGCACAAAGGAAGCTCGACGTCGCTAGGATGCATACCTCTGAGATAGCCACAGCCTACTCTACCACACTCTCACAACTACTACAACGTTTAGTTTTAGCCCCTGATGTTCCTGACGCACAGTGGCAACATATTGCGCAATTAATGACAACTGCTGCAAAAACCATACTTGGATATGACAAACCGCTCTCAAACAGGCCCTGGTACGACAGAGAATGTCGCGTACTGTCTGAGGAAAAGGATGATGCATACTGTGCAACGCTGCGGCCAATTGTAACGCGTGCAGTTAGGGAACGTCATAAGGAGAAGAGAGGCGCACCAACTTTTTAGGAGGAAGTTGTGAAAAGAGCGTGAGTAAGGAAATGGAATGGTACAAGGATAGAGAGAAGTTCGAAAATTCTACCAAAAGAATAGAAGTACAGGGTATGGAACAGGGTTCCCCTCCTGTAAGGATAGCGAGGGAAATCTGCTCACAGATACGCAGAATATGCTGCAACTATGGAGAGAGCACACATAGCACACACGATGCCTTCAGTGAAGACAGGCAAAGATCTAAGCGAGCCTTTTTACACCAAATGAAGATTTAGGCAGGGCGACAGCCTATCGTGCGACCTCTACAACATATTGTTTGAGATGATTATGAGAAAAGCTGCAATTAACACCATCTTTAATAAAAGCCATACGTTACTTGTATATGCAGATGGCATAGACATTATTGGCCGAAAACTGCAAGATGTTATTGCAGCTTTCCCAAGCATCGAAAAGGAAACAGCGAAAATATTTGGTGATAAAAGAGGACAAAACAAAGTTATTGGTTTCAACGAAAAAAAAGTCTACCCGTTTGGGACGCTGTGAGAACGTTGACAGCAATAATTTTGAAGTGGTGGAAGAATTCATCTACCTCGGTTCCACTGTAAACAAAACGAATGATGTCAGCATAGAGATAAAGAGAAGAGGATATTGCTTGCTAACAGATGTTACTATGGGCTAAGCAAGCGATTCAGTGATAAAGCCCTCTCTCGACCAATAAAATTCCGATTGTACCAGACGTTGGTTCTAACTGTCTTGTTATATATATATTAAATTCCGAAACTGCATAATGTTCTAATGATCACATTGATTAGGAAACAATTTTAATTGCAGGTAGAATAGTAGCGTTGTGCTTTGATCTTATTAAGTATTTCGTTTAACATTCCGCTCATAGTTTGCAAATATTTTAAGGACCTTATATGAGTTTAATACACCTCCTTCAAATTTATCGATCAAACTCAGTTTTCTGGTATCACAGGAACCAGATTTTAGTGGAATTTGAATAAACTTAGTGTATTTACTTCGAATTTATCAAATTGGAACTGTACTGGAAATTAACTTTGCTGCTCTATGCCATGATATAGTTACCGCATTAATTACTTCTCCACAAACGCTATTACGTTCGACATTGAATCACGTCCGTCTGTTAGTCTGAGCCTGGGTGGCTGGAGGAAGCAATAACTCGTGTATATTACCAAACCTAACAATTTTTAGTCAGTAGCAATACTTCCTCAGGTCGTAGTCGGCAATTTGATATGTTAGTCCTAACACTTTGTACGACATAAAATAATTTCTTCGTCAGGAAGAATTTTTTTCATTCATAGTACTAAAGCCTATAATAATACTTTGAACACGGTAGTGTTACATTACCGTAACTTAAATTGCCGATAATTAAATATTAAATATTTGGATTATTGATTTTTTCCAAATTTTACTAAAGGGTTAGGGTATTTATAAGTCAATTTATATGTTTCAAATTTCGGTACTGATTTAAGCACTCCTTGAGTAAAGATGTGTACTGGGTATAAAGTTTCATACAGGAATACATCGAAGGTTTATGTTTAGTAACTTCGGAATTTTATAACAACAAATATTGAACCAAAAACAACGGTTTCTGCAAGTTTTTAATTAATTAGTCCTCAAAGGACATTTATATCCGTTAACCGTAACAAATTCAGGTGTAATGAAATTAAATCGGAGGCACATTCTATCCGATTGACAAACCTTCAATTTCAAAGTGGTTTCACAGATGTGGTTTTTCCGAGGATTTTATTTTATACAACTCATTTCCTAATACGGGATTAATTTCACACAGTTATGTATTTAACAGTTGATACACCAATTTATGGTGGTTCGGTGCGAGAAGTACAGAAAACTTTTTAGTTTTTTTTTTTTTAATTTTATGTTTAATAACTACCGCGCCAACAAATATTTAATGATTGGTGATAAATATAATCAACAGTTTTATTCTTAACTTTATATTTTCCATGTTCTACTGAAAACAGTTAAATTTCGTACACATCATGCGCTTGGTAAGCTCAGTTTAGATAATATAAATGGACCGCATTACCACACTCCTTCTAGAAACTGCCATATACATAAAATTGACCGATTTATCGAAATTTAAATTTTAATAATTAACTGCAACCCATAATTCGTGAACTACAGTAACTTAAAATTTTGTAGTGATTCTAGAATCAATTACCTGATTTGACCTACATATTCCCATGCTTATACTTTTCACTCAGTTACACCAATTTCAGTACAATTTAGACCTACCATGCATCCATTAACTTAGTTCTGCGAATGAAATTGGACTACATCGACACGCCCCTTAGAGTACGACTCATAGAAATTCATCGTTTTGGCAAATATCATTGGTCCCCTATATGTATATGTGTAAGTTCTAAGCAGAAAACTTCGATAAGTTACAATTTTGTGTTAATTCAGATCGTTTTTACTTTCTTCATGTTTGGATTTTATTCCTGCAAAAAAATGTTGCATCATCAATTCTTTCTCTGTCAAATCTGTCGATAATTTTGGTCACATTATATACTTGATAGCTACTTTAGTGATGTATTAGGAAGAATATTTAATATTTCTCCACATTCGTTGGCTGCTTCCCCTTTTCAATATTTCATTGAAAGTGTTTAAAACTTTGTTACCTGACGGGGTGGCTGACCTACTCTATATTTTTTCCGATTTGTGGTCCAGTCTTCCTATACTGATTTCATGGTTATTATATGAAGGAAAAATATAATAAACACAGTGTTTTGTTTTTATAGTGACCACGTCAATAGTAAAGAAGAATGTATACCAAATTAGCTATGATATTAAGTAGACATTTCCGAATTGAAAATGTTTTTAATTATTGGGTCAAAAACAACAGTTAACTCAGTAATCACCCGCAAGGATGGCGCATTTCGGATTCCGTGTCAAGTCCATCTTCAAATCCCTTTGTGACTGAAATACTTAAAAGCATTTTGAATTTGATGTACATTTTTCTGTACACTATGAAGAATAAATTAAAATTTTAAATCTATGAAAACGTTGACATAAGAAAAATGGGTGGAGTTATTCGCACTTTTTCGCAATTTCAACCAGAAGTTTCTAAAAAAGATAGAGTGGTGAAAAAATTTGTAGCCGAATTGAGATTCTGTAACATTCCAAACGATTTGAACCCCAAAAAGATAATACTTAGTTTTATCTTCAGTTATAATGAACGGATTGCAACATCTGAAGTACTTCTGAAAAATATCCAAAAATGCACAAAAACAAATCAAAAATCTCTGAAAAAGTGATGTTTCAAAACCACGATATATTTTTATCGTTTATGGATAACTGTCGCCCAAACTTTGCGGATACATATGTTTCAAAAATATGCGGTTGCCAACTTGAATTTGCTGTGGTTTCTACTTCACCATTAAGGAAGTAGAAAAGTAGCTTAGATATATTCTACCTTTCATAATGATATACAAATGTTGTACATACCTTTTTTTTTTAATTCTGAACTGAAATTTCTTTCATTTTTCACATAGAAGAGATTTTGTAATAATTTTTTTTACAATCCATTGCCTTTTCACAACATATCTTTTAGAATAAATCGTCTTATAGTTAGCTTCTTTCTTATAAAAACTGAAAAACATCAGCGAAAAATAAAAAATTTGTTAAACAAGCCCTATATCCCGCTCTGTATGAAACAATCTGCACACCTAGGCACTCCGCTGAGCAGACTCTTCTATACCTGGAGAGTCCTACCTCAGAGCTTACCAAGTTATAATTGACATTTTCGTCTAATAAACGTTAGAAGTTTTCAAAGTACTGGAGGTTCGTTTTGCATATAAAAAATTTTTACTCATAAAAATGTTCCGTATTCAATTATTTTCTATAGGAATCAACATCCATTTCATATAGACGAGTGTTTAGTACAGAAAAGTAGCTATTAACGCCTGCTTTAAAAAGAAAAGTATCCGATAATACATTTTTCGACAGAAAATATGTCTAAACAGAGATTTGCCGTGCCTAATGCGACACATTGCGTACAGAAATTTCAGGCAGATGAGCTGACTTACATATACAGGGTGACGCACGAATCGTGCTACTGTCAAATTTTGTATTGGAATTGGTGCGCCAGCCTGCACCTGTCTTCTTTTTGTGTTGCTGCATAAATTACTTCGAATTTTTATAAAGAGGTAAAATTGCAACTTTGTGAAGTCTGCCGTTTGAGAAATGTAAAGGCACCGCCCATTTTTTTCTAAATCGAACAATTTGTATGTGTGGCACCTTAAGGGACGTGGCAGTCGATCTATTTCCATTTGTATTACTAAATGATCGGTGCGAGCTCAGTTATACTAAATATAATATAATTGAATGAAATACAGGGTGTGCGTCGGGAAGGTATACTAATTTGTTTTGCTGCCGTTTTGGTAAACATTAGTCTTGACAGCTCATATTTGGCAGTCGTGAAATAGAGACGTGGCAAATTTATTATGGGAAAATATTCGATAAACCAACGTGTTTTAATCGTTAAAACATTTTATCAAAATCAATCATCGATTACTGTGACGATGAAAAAGTTACGTGCAAATTTTGGGAGAAACAACGTGCCAACAAGATGCACTATTTATCGTGTAGTGAATGATTTCGAAGGAAGAGGGTCTGTAGCTGATAGGGCCAAGCATGGATCACAACATACTGCGAGATCGTCTGAAAACATTACTGCTGCTCAAGAAAGTGTTCAAAACAATCCATCAACCTCAATTCGACGCCGTGCTCATGAGCTTGGTCTTCAAAGAACAACTTTGGACACAATTTTGCAAAAGGATTTGCATTTATTTCCATTTAAAATTCAGTTGACACAAGAGCTTCTTTCACAAGACCATTTACGCCGCCGTAGATATGCCAACAGGATGTTACGCTCGCCCATGACAACCCCGATTTTCACGAAAAAAATTATAATGTGTGACGAGGCACATTTTTAATTGAATGGATATGTGAATAAACAGAATAGTCGGTTCTGGGCAATGGAAAACCCTTAAATTATTCATCAGTCACCCCTGCATCCATTAAAAGTGACAGTCTGGTGTGCAATTTGGTCAGAATGAATCATTGGCCCTTACTTCTTTGAAACTGAAAACGACGTGACGGTAACTGTCAATGGGGAGCGATATCGTGATATGATTGAAAACTTTTTAACGCCACAACTGCATGCTTTGGACTTGATTAACGTGTGGTATCAACAAAACGGTGCCACATCGCATACAGCCAGGATTACCATGGAATTACACAAGTTATTTCTTTCCACAACAAGTTATTTCAAGAAATGGTGATGTTGATTGGCGTCCACGGTCACCTGATTTGACTGCTCTGGACATACTTTTGTGGGGATATATGAAAAGCAAGGTTTATACAAACAAACCAGAAACCAAGTATTCGTGATGAAATTAATGAAATACCTCGTGAAATGTGTGAAAATGTAATGAAAAATGTGCTCAAAAGGGCTCGCATTTGTAAGGCTAACAGAGGCGGACATTTATCAGATATTGTATTCCATACGTATTTGCTGACATTAAATAGGACATTTATCAATATAATATTAGTTCTCCTTAATTTAATCACAAATTATAAACAAACATAGTAGTATGCCTTCCCGACGGACATCCTGTATAGGTATATGAATGTAGGAATACACCAGAATCAGTGGAGCAATGTGCTTCGTTTTGATACTGAGACACCACTTTAGCCATAGCCAAATTTGACTACATTTAACGCAACGACTTGGAAGGTATGAAGCCAAAAATATGTATAATGTTTAAATCGTTTATTTTGTGTGGAAGGCTCCAAAAGAGGGAAAGCTAATTTTCAAAAACAATTTTTCTTGATCGTCCTGATCTGGGAGAGTACGTTACGGAGAAGTCATCCGTAGAAAATCTTTCCTTCATTTGGTCCTTTTTCTTCATAAATAGACTTCAGCAGCCGTTTTTCCTTTTCGGAAATAATACAGTATAATAAAATGCCCTTTTTCGCTAATTTTTTCCACTTTTTAAAACTTGTTTCAAAACGCTATAACCACTTATGACTAAAACGAGAACTCATGTAAACAATAGAAAACAGTTTAGAGAAGGGGTTGGAGGAAGTTACGATAGCGTTTAAAGGAACTCTACGTAATGAGAAGTGACATATGGTCTACTAACGAATTAACCGAACGAAATTTCCAATGCTTAATTTATGTTTTTGGGAGAGATGAAATAAAATCGACTACCGTTATCTTATATTCTTGTTGTGATAATTCACCTAAATTAAGTCCATACATACTACTATGGTCTCAAAAACCACACTTTTTAACGGGGATATCGATTTGGAAGATTACATAACTGAAAAGCATGAGCTTTCGAAATACTAAAACTATAAAACTATGAGATGTTGTTGTTATTTTAAAAAGATCTGAGAAAGTTCCTAAAGTGTTTCATGCTACCAAAAAAATTAGGAAACAAATAATATTCTAACTTTTAAATACGAGGACGGACCAAAAACTAGCTCGACCTAAAAAAGAAGACACAAAAAAGTTCGGAAAATTTGCCTTTTTTTCAACATAATCTTCTTTTAGTTCGATACACTTATTCCAGCGATATTCAATAGCGTCTATAAGAACCGTCAAACTCCTTAAAATAGCTATCAACTGCAGACTACACCTCGTCATTGTTGGCAAATCTTTTACCACCTAACCATTTTTTTCAAGTTTGGAAATGGAGTAGAAATTGAAATTGGTCGACCACTACGGTGTTCGTCTTGGCAGCTGGTATAGCTAGTATGGAAAGAGAAGACTCCCCCAGAGTAGAATCTACATAGGTCGGTTTTAATATTGGTAGGACTGAGACCTTTCAAATGGAAATATGGAATTACATAATGGTGAACAATTTTTTCCATGTTTACAAATTCACTGAGACCATATGTTTTATAAGGTTGCCACTTTTCACCACAATTTTTTTTTCAAACTACTAGCACCATCTATACGTCAGGTCGGCTAGTTGTGGGAGCGCCCTCGTAATAAGCCAAATGTTTTGCGTGTTCGGCGATTTTCTCCTATCGAAAAAATGGATCAAAGAAGTTGCATCAAATTTTGTCTACAAAATGGAATTAAGTCTATATATGTACATATATATACATTATATAAATATATATATATATATATATATATATACATACATTATATATATGTATACATAATGTACATATACATATGCAAATTACAAACCATACGTGTTAAATTTTGGTTAAGGGACATAGGATAATGTTTATGAACTAGTTCTTGCCTTAATACTTTGACTTCTGCAAACGGAATTCCGATTCGTAGATTTTGGCTTCATCTCTATAGTAAAAAATATTAGTGTGGAATAAGCTAGAAAGAGTAATATAGGCAACAGATGATAATAATTAAAGTGCAATGTTATGGTATTTTTAATTTACCTCTTGGTGTTACCTCTTTTATGTAAAGCATCATTAGTCAAAGTTCCTGTTCCAAACAATTGTCAGTACATTACTGTACTATAAAACGAAATGACAAATGACGAAATGAATGTACATATGTACATGCATTTTGTATAGGGAAAGGAATTGCGTTTAAAGTCAATGTCATTCTAAAATATGAATCCATAGGATACTTCTTATTGCTTATCGATTGTAATTATTTTGAAGGCACTATGATGCCAACACTTTCTGTTTTGATTATATACAGTGCGGAAGTAAACATTTTCGGTATTTTCGAGCAGCAAACTATCAAGATAGCGTGGCAGTGTGTCTTGAATAACGTTACATTTCACCAACACTGAAAATAATAATAATAACTTACACATAATTTCAAAAACTATTGACTAGGGCTTAATTCTTCAGCATTTTTAAAAAGAACGCGCAAAATTGTTTACCCTTTGCATATGAGTCTATGTCTCTGGACTTTTCCGTCAATGTAAACGAATTTATTACGCCTTATAGAGCCAAATGTCTTATAAGCTTTAAAAAAAATCCCGGCTCTACTTGAAACGTACCGTTTTCTGATTATTTTTTTCTGTATTCCCAATCTAGCACAAATTTGGAAAGTTTAACCAAAGCCTCTTTCGTGCCTCCCAAATATATTTGACGTAGAACTTACCTTTGTGCAATTTGTTGTTTTATCACGGCTACGCCTTTTTTGCTTTCTGCAGTTCTCTTGACATACACATGTATTCGATATCTATTAACAATTGTGGCGGATCCCAATATTCCATAAATGGAAAATGTGGGATCTTCTGGTAGGTTGCATCGATCTAGCTAGCAAAACAGCCAGGGATGGCAATGAGTGCATATGGTCCGGCTGTTGTTTGATGATTTGATTTGGGTCAGCGTATGATGTTGGATTGAGATGATGAGATTTGTTTTTCTTTTATATTTATTTTGTTGTTTTTCTCATTTGTGCACTTGCTCTTCTTATTTATGTTCTTCTTTATCTTACTTTTTCCTTCTTCCATTTCTTTTTCTTCAGATTTGTTGTTTATTAAATTAACACAATTTTCACCTTTTATTTAAAAAGAATATAGGCGAAAACAACAGCATCAAAAGCAACAGCCACAACAGAAACTGTAGTAATACAACACATTTATTATTTTAATACAGCAACCGCACCAACAACGCAAAGTAGTTGTACATACCCGCTGGTACGATAAATAGAAGACACAAACTTTTGCTCGTGTGTGTATGCACAAGTTTGTTTATTTGTTCGCTTCTTAACTGTGGTGGCGCTGACTGCATGGGCGAGGGGGTGTTGACTACAGAATTTGTTCCCGCAAGCACTCTCTCGACCGCACGCTCTCACACAATCTGTGTATGGTGATGTGTATTTATGAAATTTCCATAAGTATGCACGTACGTACGTGCATTTGTACATATTTGTGTATATGTAAGTATAGTTACTTTAGCTTACGGCTGCGGCAAGGGGATTTCTGTTAAGAATTTCGAATGCTTTAATAAAACTGCTGCCTACCATCTACTACTGCTGGCATGTAAAGCGACACTTGATTTATCTTATTGTTGTTTATTTTGTTATCTTTTTGTTCACTCGCGTCTTCTTTCACTTTGTTGTTTCGTCATTGCTGCCTATTATGGCAATGTGCTCAACCTTAACGTTTAGAATCAACAGTTTCTTGAGAGCCTACCGTGACGTTGAATCGAACCCACTCGATGCGTGGTGAACATGGGGCACACGGGCCCGTATTGTGTGTAATAAGACAATACCGCGCGCACAATAATCCCAAGCGAGCGTTGAGAACAAATAGCATCGACCGAGGTGCTGATAAGCCAACCATCAGACGAACAGACCGAACAGAAAACATTGACGTCAAGCTGCGTTGTTGGGTCGCATCAAACCAAACTCGAGTCCGAAGAGAACCCCCACAAACTGATGGCAACTGCTGGAGTACCGTCCACTACGGATTATCTTCACAATGTCTAACGTCCGATACAGGTTTTTGCTCCGTTTGGATAAGAGCTGCGCTGTGTGTGTAAAGCAAGCGACGACGAGGGTGCACAGTTCCGAATTCGCTGACTACTTTGTGTGTACCCTCAGCCCCGAAGCACCATGCGTATACGAGCATCTGTTGATTGTGCCTGAACGCAACTGAACAATTTTGCAAAAGTGCTTCAGCCTCTGATATGGACTGATTGGCACTGATTGCGAGTCGTTGATGTTTACTTACATATGTATGTGTTTGGATCTATGTACGTACTATGTGTGTGTATATATGTATACAGAAATAATATCTAACTGTAGAGAGTTTCAGTCACAGCGTTAAGGCAGCAGATGCTTGTTGCATATTCTTTATGGTGATTCTCTTTTCAACATATTTCAGATACATTTTGCATCCTCATGAGCGAGAAACAGATACAGAAAATAGTGATGTTTGCGGATATTACCCATCAGAGCTGCCACCTGTTGGATATTTACCAACGGATATTTACCTTTCGTGGGAAAAAGCAATTTTGTGTAGTTTCAATCGTTCTTGAGCTAATCGATGTTTGGACAAATAAATTTTGTTCTAGCACAGGGTGCTGCAAAATAAGCATTCTATCGTCCGGTTAAACTACTCCAGATGTTCGAAGTGTGTGTGTGCGTTTATCTGAAGATCTTGGCAACACCTAAGGCGTTGAAGAAGAAATGGCAACCTTGTCCCTTAAAAAATGAGTAATACATTCCACATATTGTGGTATTCTACAATGTTCAAATATGCTTTAATAATTTCTTTTCTTCGCACGCGACAAAGCCACGATGGACGATACCATCCGCAAAAATTGGGAGCATCTTCCACTGCGGTGGTTGCTTTCATTGGAGTTATTATACTATTAATATTATCCGTTCTCTGAATTTATTCGTGATTTTTTATATTATTCTTTAAAAACAAACATGAAGCCTGTTACTGAAAAGAAGCTCAAAGTCAAAGAGCATTTAAAAATCGCTTATTGTAAAACTATTTTGTAGTCCAGAATGCCTGCTAAATTTCTAAACCCAACTGGTTTACTGCAGCTCTGGCCATGTTAGCTGCAATTTATGCGTGTTATCGATATTCATCCTATTTCAATAGCCTTAAAATTTGAATACAGTATGCATTTCTTCGAATATTTCGGACATAACCATCTGTTTGAATAAAATCGATCGTGCTCGGTGTCCAACTTGCAGTAAAACAACCGTCTCGATGTAAGAAAAGTACGCCAGAATTCGATTTACGTCTGGAAATAATGTTAAAATATTCTTTTATGTGTATAATTGGCCACTTAGTAGCAAAAAAAAAAACTTTCTTTGATATCATGGGTTCTCAGAGGGTAAAATCCAACATTTCAAACAATCGTGTAAGTAAATAACTGATGTTCGCAGATCAGCAGAAGTGCGAAATAAAAATACACAGAAGTTTCGGTCAGGTGAACTGAATTACAAAGTCCCTTGCGTTATTGCAAAAATTTGAGAGATGCCAGAGGAGGCGTTGTGAATCACGTATTACTTTAAATGAACATTCAACTAAAAATTAAACTTATTACAACATAGTTGAGATAGCCCATCTGGTAAGCCAGGGTTCAATTCCCGGCTTTGCCGAAGACAAAATATTTTTTTGTTTACTGCAATGCGCTTACTTTATATAGAGCATTCTTGCTCTTGTCAAAATTATTTTACCGTTCGGTTATTAGTTTTACCGCATCTGAATAGACCAATCAGCGTCGCATAAGAATCTAGATCTGGAATCTAGAATCTTTAAGAACAACGGCGTAAAGTTTGTAGCTTTCAGTAAACGGTTATTGTGTTAAACGTGGTTTCATAAGAAAAAATTTTCTTATCATAAGTTTGATGGCTTCATGATAGGCATCACACATTCTTTTGTGTTATAAGTATTGGCGAACCCGCAACTTAAGCCATTCAAAAATATTGTGAAAACAAAATCAACAGATTTTCTTTTTTTTTCGAAGTTGAGAATGGAATAATATCATCAAATATCTCCCACCAAGAACGCAAGATTTAAATGACTGATGCAGCAATTGAATTGTTTCTCTGGCTGTATGACATGGGGCATCGACTTGTTGAAACTACATACCCTCCACATTCATCTCTTCAATTCTAGACGCGAAAAAACTGGTTATCATTTCACGATGCCGAACACCATTGACTGTTTGCACTTGATATGCCTCATTTTTATAAAAAAAAAAGGTCCAATGATTCTTCCAGCCCAAAATCCACTCCACACAGTGACACGTTGGGCATGCGTTTGCTTCTCGTGAATCACTCGAGGATTTTCCTCACCCCAAATGCGGCAATCCTGCCTATTGACGAAGCCATCAAGATGGAAATGGGTCTCGTCACTGAAGATGATTTTATCGGCAAAATCAGCATTTTCATGTTGTCTCCCCAATACCCAATTAACGAATTCCCTTCGCTGTCCATGGTCAGCTGACTTCAGTTCCTGAGTCAATTGAACGTTGTATGCATGAAGATGCAAATCTTTCGTCAAAATTCTCTGCACAGTGGATTTGGAGTCACCAATTTGCTGAGCTCGGTGTCGAATTGAGGTGGATGGAGTTTGATCACGTACAGCTGCGACATTTTCGGTCGATCGACCTGGTCGAAGTTTTCCCAAATTTATCCATTAATCTCTTTACAGTTGACTCTTTTGATGCATTATTGTGACCCCAAATTGATCGCAGTTTGCGAACTGTATCCGCAAAACTTTCATCATTTTGGTAAAACAATTTCACAATGAGAATACGTTGTGCATTTGTGTAGCGCTCCATTTTTACTAACCTCGTACCTTCTACTATCAAACAATAACAATTGTTCAAATGTCAAACAATGACACTTCAAATGGCGCCAAATTTAAATCTTACGTTCTTGTTTGGACACCCTTTATAATATTATGTCATTAGCTATATTGTAAAAATACTCTGTGCTTTTATAAATACGCTAATATTTTGGAAAGTGCAATTACGAGTATACTGGCATATATTTCATATTGGCTTTATCGGCACCAACTAATCTGTGTGATTCTAAAAACAGGTAAGACGTGACTATTATCACATAAAGACGGAAATTGTAAAACCCACCTTTCCATTTAGTGGTCTGTAGTTTGAAAATTCAAGACTCTGATATCCCAATAGTCCTTATTTTCGTGGATTTCCCCATTCACCGAGGAATTGAGGCACCAATAATACTTGTGAAGCATTTATTATATTGCCAATCTAAAATCATCAACCTGAGTCACCGCAGAAATCCTGCAACCTGCTGAAACCTGACGTTTGCAAATACGTGCAATCTTTACATACATATGATTCATTTAATGTGGATATGGGCTATACAACAAAAAAAAACTACTATAATTTTTCTCTGGAAAGGTTGACTTCCGGCTATATTTTGTGCGAGAACGTGGCTTTTACTACTGCAATCCAATCCAACTACCCTGAATATCACCAACCATATTGAACAAACTCTTCTACTCGGATGTAGCCACCTGCTTTTTACAACAAAAGCCACTTTTAAACGAGATGAAGTAGAACTCTTAAGAATGTTCTTTTCCGATAAATTTTATTTTCAAAAGTTTTGGAAATGAATAATATCGTTTAATTATTTAAGTTTTTTCAATTTCAAATTTCTGTATGAATTTATAATAGAAAAATTTTGGATGCCTGTAACCTCCCTGTTCCTAAAACTTTCAAAGAAATTTTTGTTTTTCAATTCGTCAAATTTAAATATTATAGTCAACCCTAAATGTTTAGTTTTTTTCTCATGTATTTTAAATTTTTTTATTACCGTATATCAAATTTTTAATTCAAAATTTCTTTTCATTTAAATCCCATTAAAACGCCATATCTTGCATTTGTATGCTGTAAACTTTAAAATAGTATAATTACAATGAGTTATTATAAATAAACCAACTATATGATGAAAATGCATTGGTAAATCTCAATTTACTTACGGTGCAGATTTTATGGCAGAATATGGTTATATTCGGGATCTTAATAATTAAATTAGCCAAAAAGATCATGGCAGGGAAAAGGGTTAAGAGGCTGGGAATCTTAACATCATCTAGAATACGTTGTAAAACATTGGACTGAACTTTCCTTTTTCGTACTCTAACTTTTTTGGTCATAATTTCTGCATAGATTTAGTTTCCGATATATTTGATTTGGTTCACCAGCGGGAGTCTATAATAATTTGGTCTATGTTCTTGGTTGCAGGGAAAAGAAGTGAAATGTAGAACTGAACCCACCGCCCTACTATCAGCTAGCAATTCAGTGGTTCTCATCTAAATTAATCTTCAATACGAACTTTTCTTTCTTTCATCCTTTGTAACCTTTATCCAATTACTGAATATAGAATGCAATAATTAGTAGAATCTCAATTTGGACATTACAAAGCGAACAATTCGTGTGAAAGGTAAACCAAGGGACGTGGCAATACTGTCAATTTTCATTCACATAGCTAAGTTTGCAAACACTAACGTGTGCTAAATTATGTGGATTAAATAGTTTTTTTTTTGCAGTGGAATTATCGAAATAACAAATTTTACTAGGCAACATTACAGAAATTTATAAATCATAGGGGAATAATCGAATTTCAGAAATTTGGTCAATTTGTATGGAAGAATTCGATATGGAATATGTTAGTTAAGAAGTAGCGAATGAGCCGTTGCCTAAATAAAGATTGACTTGACTAAAACGGTTAGAGCGGTTCTGTGTTCTTGAACTGGGCCATCCTAATAACGTCTACAAAAGCACGAATTTCCTTAAGTAACATACTTCATATTCTGTTTGCGGTGAGATAAACGAAGTAATATTACAGAAATAACCAGTATTTTAACGGTACATAGACATTTGTACTTATGCCCGGGTTGATGTAATTTTTGTAGTAAAAATTGATACAATCTTTGAATAAGATTTTCATTAAATTTTAAATGTGCCACTGTTTTCAATCCTATATTAGATTTTAACTTACCGTTGAAAATGTAATTTGAAATTTCATTGATTGTGACACCAAATTTGGCAATTATTATAGCAAATAAATACGTAGTTAAGTGTTCAAATCAGGAACCAATCTTCAGAAACATCGATTATGGCCACCCCGTTCAGATTTCCAACAAAATTGAGGCCCGTATGTAAGTAATTAATAATCATTGCCAGAGTACATTATTGTATTTTTTTTTTTAATCTTTGTTATGCTGTCATTGTGTTTTTGCTTCACTCGAACCATAGAGGTGTGCGTTATTTGGTACGCCAAAAGTGTAATACGCAGAAGGAAGTATTAAAAGTTGCAAATATACAGGGTGGAGCACCAATTTCAATATAATATGAAATTCATATAACATTTTCCTCCATCTTGCTGGGACCAAGATACTTATCCATGCCTTTTCTGGTATCTCCCACACAAATTGCTTAATTTAACCAATATGACGCCAAATTCATATCTGTCATCCAATTGCACTAAATTCAGCATAATTTTGCACAAATCACGCATTTCTGCGTATGAAAAGTAAGTGCCTCAGAGCACAGATAAAATTATTAATCAATGTTTATTTCTAAGCGCAGAAGTTCAGAAAGTTATAATTTTGCTCCTTTTATTTTGCTTTAATTCAAAGTACAAAGTGTAATCAATAAAAAAAGGATTTGTTAGTTTGACGCTGAAGGCTTTACTTTGCATGAACCATTTTGCTACGTTCATAGAAGCCCTCATCCCTATTGGCAGAAAACTGGGACAGGCGATATTCACAAGAGTAGGTCAGTGTGGCAGGTTGCATAGACGGACTCACTTAGACTGTATAGTTCATTGTGATACCACGGAAAATGAAGTTATGGATGTCCCTAGTTTCCCCCCTTGAACCATCCTGAGCAACTCAAGAAGTCGGACAATATATCGTCAGTGTTTATCCCCTCCCCGCCTCCCTGTTCGCTGGGGCGGGACAGAAGATGTTCTGTGGACTCCTCCTCCTCTTTATCCCTTCAACTCCTGGAGAAGTCACTAGTCACAACCTTTAATCTCACTGCATGTCTTCGAATCAAATAGTGTCCCGTCATGACGGATACAATCAATGAGACGTCGGGTCTTGATAGCGACAGCAGTGTGTGTAAACGCTTCAGATCTAGGCGAGGCCACATCCGTCTGGATTGATCACAGCCCCGGACAGACCTACCATTTGCCGTTAAATATGCTCTATCTCGCAGTAGGATCTTGCAAGTGGCTAGAAGCATGCTCGCGGACTGCAACTCGGCTGGAATCTATAAGGTTGTCCCTAGTTTTGCCAGCTCGTCTGCTCTGCAGTTTCCTGGTATGTACCTGTGGCCCGGCACTCACATAAGGTGAATGTTGAAATGCAGAGCTATCTGGTTAAGAGATCTGCGGAAATTCAGGGCTGAAATTGAGTTCAGAACGACAGAATCCAGGGATTTAATAGCAGCTTGATTGTTGGAGAATATTTTAATCCCCACCGTGGTGATAACGTTATATATCAGCCATTCTGCCGCTTCCTTAATGACCGAAATTTCGGCCTGATAAACATTACAGTCATCAGGCAGCCTTCTTGCTATACTTATCCGTCTTTAGAGGCCCCGAAACCTACCTGATTATTTCATTTTGAGCCGTCAGTGTAAAAATCCACATACAGTCTTATACCAGGAGTTCCATGTATCTCTATCTGGTATAAGCATGCGGTACTTCTTGTCGAACAGTGGTTCAGCCAGGGTGTATTCAATAGTGCCCGTTATGGTAGACACCATGCTAAGGATCACACTGTGACCATAACCACTGTCTTGTCGTAGCTGCGTCATGCCCTTCTGTCAGCTTCTCACTTTGGCGTCTACTCAAAGGGGCATTAGGTTATAAGTTTGCTTTTTAGTTGAATGCTAATTTGAATATGTGATTCAAACTGCCTCCTTCGGCAGTTCTCACTCTTTTGTACTACCGCAAAGGACGTTGTAAATCTGTTCACCAAACTGTAACTTTCGTACTGGCTCGTCTATCATTTAGAAAAATATTAGAGTAGTCTTAATGTAATGCATGATGTAATTTATGACACTCGTCCTGTTGTTGTGCTCCCTATGTTGAAATCAAAAATATTCGTGCCATATCAGCTCCGTTTATGTCTTAAATTTGGTGATAATTAATGATCTTTGAATTTATATACGAATTACAGAACAAATCTTTAAAATTTTGGTATGAAGGGTATGAAGGTATAGGTTAATTCAAATGAATGAAATATCTGTACTGGTCGAAATTTAATTCATTCAAATCATTTGAAACCTTGCTAACAATGACAATAACTTACCTAAGATAAGACATTTCCCAAAAGGTATACATTTTTGAGACACCATGCAAAAATACATGAATATTTTGCGGAAAAATACACAAATCGGTACTTAATATATAAAAGGAGGGCGTTTATTCACGCCCAATTAGCTGTTGGTTAGTCAGTGCTTGGTTAGTACGTAAGGGGGCTTGACAGTTGACTTTTTCAGTATTTTTCAAAATTTGTTGCTCTCTATTCGTTAAGTTAAAGGAACATACGGCAGAAACTAGCAGATATGAAAAGAAACCACACCGATTTTATATAAGGAAATACCATAAATGTGGGCGACATTACTGAGAAATAAAGTAAGAGAAGCGGACGTTTCTAGCAACCATTTTTGAGGCGCTAAGCTGATATATCACTCTCGAGGCTACAGACTATAAGTTCCATAAGTTGACAAAAGTGATCCACTAGGAAAAATTTAATTTCTATGTTATACGTCGATTAAAGGCAATGAACAACGGGTACTAATGAGTACCGAATATTACCATTGCAGTTTTAATGGCACGACGATATTGTAAACTGCATTTTGTGGTGCACGATTTATATCCCGAAGAGAATTGTCACCTACCCAAAATTGAAACCAAGGACTTGTTTTTCTGTTTTTTTTATATAATTGCATCGTTGGAAAGGAGGAAAATGAAGATCACAAGTACGAAAAACTATTACATTAATTTTAGTCAATCAAATCGGCTGAATGTGTGTTGATGAAGAAAGATGGAAGATATATGTGGTAACCGCTGAACTGAAATCTTCTTCCTTTTAGAAAAGATAAATAGCCATATTTCGATAAACAGGCGAAAATTAATTTGTATTTTAGGTACCTGAAATGGTTTGTACCAGGGATGGTATGTATCAGAAATTATATGAACCTAACGCTTAACGTATGCTTAACTTGACTGAATTCGGTGCAACTGGTATACTTCTATGGGAAATAACAGAAGGGGAACAGTCAATCTGATCAAATTTTAGAAGTTATGAAGATTTACCATCCAATCATGTGATATGGCTCAATCGACGTATAAAGTCATAAAACTTATTTTGTCAAAATATATTTTATTACTTTAAATACTTCTTTCTGGAGGTTATTTTTGTCGCCGTATCAAATGACGTCTGTATTTACAGTTAAAAATGTATTAGATGGAGTTAGAACAAAATCGTCAAATCCCCAGTTCATAATTCGGGCTAATTCACAAGTTATAGCTATTTTTCAAAAGATGGATTCATGTAAAATTACAAAATATCTCTAAAAATGGATATATAAACAAGAATATGTTTATATCCTGTGGTTGTTTACACCACAGGTTCAAAATTCCTCAAGTGTTGTAACGGTTTCGCATAAATTCGCCGCAATTTTGCAATTGTTGAACTGCAGTAATCTACATTTTTGTCCATCGCATTACTTTATAACGATTGGCAAAATTTGCAAATATAACGCCATAACTTATGTCGACTACATTGTGAAGTCTCCTAAGGTGCCTTGAACGGCTTCGGACAAATTTGCTGCTAAAACCTTAAATAACAGCGTTTCATATTATTTTCTGCTTATGGGCTGGTTCTATGCTGATTTTTAACATCGAAAATCTATATACAAAGGTCCTGAAATTGAAGTTAATTTTTCCACCAGCCAGTATTACGTTTTTCGTGAGGAAAATTTCCTTACGTGACACATATTTTTTCTTAATAATCCGTTCGTTAATACAGACAGTCCGCATGAAAGCAGCATATAGTAGGTGATTCCTTGACAACTCCACCAAACCAAACTCCACAAAACGTTCCTGGCAATCAATGCTGGCTTGGCCACCATACCGGCTGACAGCGATTCGACAACGATCCAAGAAAAAAACTGGTAAATAATGCATATTTTCTGTTCTTTGACACGTGATCAACCACAATACTGTTTGAGAACTTTTTTGAGTATGAAATCTTATCTTTCTCACGCTATGTAGCGTGGCACAGTCACCATACTAAAGCCATCCATTAAAAAAATAATGGATTTCTTCTTACTACAGTATAAAATGTGTCTATGATTTTTCGATGTTTTCGAGTTTTTTTGAAAAATATTAGATAGACAGTTAATAAAAAATGTATTTAAGTAATTTTACAAAATTTAATTTTTTATGTAAAATGTGGTTAAATCAAATTTTTGGATGAATGTCGGTTTTATTGATTTTCTGCTAATCTATTAAGTGAATCGAGCTGATTTTCTGCACGTTCATTAGAATGAATTTTTCTAGATACATTTTTGCAAAATCACTTCATTTGCTGCAAAATGTAAATACTTTTTTTAAATAAATTAAAATATTTGGAATGCCTCGGTTCAGCACGACGATTATTTTTTGCGTCATATATTTTCTACTTTATACTAAAACTTATGTTGAAATAAAATTTTGGTATAATCCATATAATACAAAAATGTTCGTAATGTGCTGAGAAAACTTTTATTTACCGTATTCGATTTACTCAACGAACACAAAGTGTCTAGTTATTGTTGCTTTTGTGTTACCTTTATAAATATTTTATAAATAATAGTTTTTACAGTAGTTGCAAACAAAAGGTTTTCTAAACTAAACTAATGTTCGCTACTTAGAACATGGAACCAGTACAGAAATGTCGTTCAGGTGAATTGAATTCCATGTACCTGCATCCAACGTCGTTTTGGTTTGCTGGTAAATTGGAACTTTCCTCGGTTTGGGAATTGTAGAAGAACCAACCATTTTTGCTAACTCGCTCGTATCACTCGTGTGATACCCTAAGAGGCGTAGTAGTGCATTCTATTTTCATTCACAGTGCTAAACGCCTGATGTAAAGCTATTAGCGCTATTGAATGAAAGATGGGGATCTAGGAATATGTAAGCTAATAAGTAAATGCGTATTGGAGGCATTAGGAAGGACGTGGTCGAGAATTTAAACACCTTCATAATTCAGGCTACGAATTAGAGAAAAAATTCAAAATTTTTTTGTAAATCGGTTAATTTGTATTGGGGTACTAGAAAGGGTGAGACGGCGTGGCACATTTTCATTCTCAGAACTTAGATTGCCAAACGCATGATATACGATATGGTAAATTTGGTCGAGTTTGCTTCAAACATTTGGAATTTATGGGTTAAATCGGGCATTTGTACTAAGAGGGGAGTGGTTACTAGGTCGATTTTGTCCGGGTATTGTAGAAAATTGTTAAACAATATAATGGATAAAAATCTACACCAATGCAGCTGCCTTATTAGAAATTACAAAGGATTCATTGAATTTCTAAAACTTGGACAATTTGTATAGGAGATATAAGGATGGATTTGGCAATGTGCTCAATATGTGGCAAATTTGACTAAATTTAGTGCCGATTGGAAGATATGAAGCCAAAAATATGTGGTGGCCAATCGCTCGATTTTTTCAAATTTTACCAAAAATTATTACGAAAAATTGGATTACTGTGGGTTACGAATGAGGAGTTGCACAAAGAAAATTGAATTTCGAAAAATCGTTAAATTTGTATGGGAGTAACCAGAAAGGGAAGGGACGATATATATCATTTACAATCCCCGGCTATGATTTGCGAAATATCAGAATGTGCCAAGTTTTAAAAAGTTCCATAAAGATTTACAGCAGATGTCGTGTCTACGAACCATAAAAACAGGCAGATATATGAATATCGCTCAATCTGCTTAAAAAGCTATTACATATATTTAGTCGAAAGATACTTAGTACTTTAAATGCTCCTTTCTGAGTGCTACATTTTTGCCGTATCGAATGATACACACCTTTATTTTTCCAGGTAAAGGTATAAAAACGGCAAACACATATTGAATTTTGTGGAATGCACTGCTTCGTGCGCTACGGCAGAATCGCTCTATCACATGCACAACACAGACCAAAAAATTTACTTTGTAACTACAAAAGTGAAGATTGTTTTGAACGGCACAAATTTCAGATCATTTTATTGGACTGTAAAAACCTGTGCGAGGTATTCGTCAGTGGTGTTCGTTGTTCTCGATAGTCGCTTAGAATCTTTTACGCAAAATGTCTTTACTACAAATAATTTTCAAACGTTGCGGAAGACACTATTTAACCTAGATAAGTCAGGAACCGTAATATTGCAGTTAGTTTTAGTTATCACTCCAAATATTCTAAAAAACCAAAACTAGGCATACCGACACAGATTACCTGTGAAGACACAATGTGAAGAACCAATGAGAACGAAATTCATCCAAAGATTTTGATTTTGATATATTGTATATTTTTCTCAACGTCCTCAACCAAAATATATTTTTCAAAAAAAAAAAAGCTCAATCATTGAAAACTTATACACATATTTCACAAATTTTAAATCGACACATTATGGTATCAAATTCATATCCAATTTATTACCTGTGGAATCTATAAAACAAATCTCGGGCGGTCTATTTGTAAAAAGCTGTATCGAAACAAATAACCAATTTCAACTTGCATTCGCCTTTGTGTCATTGGAACAAGATGTGAAAACAGGGTTATCCACTTAGTGGTTTCAAAATCGTCACCTGGAGTGTTATTTATTTAATGAAAGGTTGGCCACCTACGAATATCGTTTGTTTAACAACCGAAGAACGCGTAGAAATCATCAAAAGTAACTACGAAAGTGGTGATTCAAACGAGGACGTTATGGGTTGATTATTTTTTTTTTTCTTTTCATTCATTTTCTTTATTGGATCTTTCTTTCGAAATTTACAATATGTATTCAAATCTTAATCCTATCTTAAACTAAAGTATCCTGCTATTGCCGGATCTTGTTTTTGGCGAGCAGATCTGTTTATCACTGTACCAAGTCTAGCGTGTCCTTTCTTTTTAGCCGTATATGACCGGGAAA
>JAHXMU010025374.1:0-13614 GCA_019455685.1 Philornis downsi
CAGTTTCGAACATAAAAGTTTTCGAATATAAAAGTGTCCGCTACTTAATTACGAGATTGTCCACAAAACAAGATTTTTAAAAGTATTTGGATATACATTTTCGTGTATACAGAAAGACACTCTCCAATTGGAAAACTAAGATCACTTTTCGGACTATAAAAATGTTTGGAAGTTTTCTAACTCGGCGTTAAATAACTTGGGCTCAGCGATAGAACCAATTCATAAAGTCAACAATATCAAACAGATCTGAATAGATTCAGCCAAAAAGCTAGAATTTATTATTAAACTCCAAATGTTTTGCAAAGGTTCATGTTTTGTCTTAGCAGAAAAGTCTCAGATAGGGCCATAGGCAAATTGGGGTCAGTGACGTATCGTGACAATTCGGTGAAGAATAATACACGCAATATGCTTACACAAGAACCACCTACCAGGAGAAGTACCTGCAAGATGATTCGGCGGATATTCTTCAAAATATATTTGTAGTAATTCTCATATAGCTGACGACTAAATATTTATATTGAGGTAAGCCCTCGAATGCTTTTCGTGAATGCTTGAACAATTTTATAATTTCCAAATAAACCAACATTTGTCAATTCTTTCAATTTTAGAAGAAAACCAAGAAATTGTCTACTGTGTAAAATAAATTAGTATTTATAAAGTCACTTTTTATAAGATCGGGAAAAGATTCGTAGAATTTTGCAAACATTTTGAGTAAAAAGAAAAAACATGAATGGCATCAATAATAACAAGGAAAACAAAAACCTCTTAATAACAAACTAAAAAGAAAACCAACAGTATTTCATAATCCTTTCTAAGCAAAAGGTTCCTGTTTAGTTTTTAAATTCATAACGAAACAAAAATGAAAACAGATAAAGGACACACAAATCACAAATCGAAACACCTCAACCAAGACACACACACACATTCTCATATCGTCAATAATGAAAATTCAAATTAAATGCATTTATCAGTAAAATTTCTCCTCTTCGCCCCTTCCCTCAAAATTATAGCATCAATTTTATAGCAATTACAAAATAAAAGGATGAATAAAAGAAAAACAAGTAAAAAACTTCATCATGGAAATGAAACTTTGCAACTGAAAACACCGTTAAATTTAAAACAAACAAAAAAATCATACATTAAAGCCCAAAACTAAATGAAATTAATTAAAAGATTGTATGTGAATGAGAGTAAAAATTAAAACGAAAACCCCGAAAACATAAAAGCATACAAACTAAATAAATCATAAATCGCTTAAAAAGAAAAAATGTTAAAGAGAAGAAGAAGTATCAACCCTTCACCATACTTAAGAATCGGTCGATAAGCATAGTGAAAATAAAACGATAGCATATAGTATTTTTAGCTGTAATATTCATATTTACATTGTGCAATGTTGGAGTAAAGTTTAGACAGTCGCCAGTCCCCCTCAATGATCATAATAAATATTTTAAGTTAATTCAATCATATTAACAAACAAACAAAAACAACCATAAAAATCCCAGCTTTTCGTATAATAAATCCCATTGGGATTAAGGATATTAAAAAACAAGAGATTATTAATAACAAAAATGCTAAAAAAAAGTACCCCAAAAAACGCGCGTAGTCATTCCCACTAAATTCCAAGGAATCAATCCTGAGTTTCAAATTTGTTTCCTTTTTTTATAACAACAATAACAGGAGATTAGACAAAACCGATAAAGTAAACATAAAAATACAAAGATTATGGTTAATTAAAATATTTAATATTAAATTAAATCAATTATTTATTAATGCGCGGCGACATTACTCAGTTGTCAGGAGAGTCTTTGTCGTTGCAGACAGAAAAAAACTACACATATTTATCCATAATCACAACAAAATGTTTCAGCTGTATCTAAATGTTTATCCACAACAACAACGGTAATAATTCACCTCCATCCATGACCACCACACAAGATAAATCCTTAGCCTAAAGTTTATACTCCCCTCTCTCTCTCTCTCTCTCTCTTAGTCCTACTCAATTGTAATCCTTTCTTGCCACTTCCTTTCTTCTCCCCATTTCCGGTGATCAAAGTATTTAAAAATATTATTATTGATATATTTAACAGATGGATTTATAAGTTAATTAATTTTTTCGGATTTTGTGAAATTTAATAATAAGAGCAAATGTTTATTTATAAAACAAATGATGAAAACTATGATGATTAAGATGAAGAAGAGGTTATTAAATAAAAAACTAATAATCATTTTATGCTAAATTATTAATTTAAATTATGTGTTTTCTTTCGCGGCAAAAATTGTAAGTATTGGGTGCCCAACCAAGGTGAAAATGCAACTTTATTATGAAAACATGTTTGCAAGTGATTCATTAAAAGTATTGCCCATCGATTGTCACTGCTTTTCCCCATCTTTCTGAGAAAGCTCGAATTCCGTCACGGTAAAACTGTTCACCTTTTGAGGCTGTCCACGAATCTATCCATTCCTTGATGTCATCAAATGAGTGGAATTGCTAGTCAGCCAGACAAGTAATAATCGGACGGCGCAATATCTGGAGAATATGGCGAATGGGCTAAGACTTCACATTTAAGCGTTTCCAGGTAGATTTTAATGGGCTTGGCCACGTGAAGTCGAGCGTTGTCATGCTGAAGACACACTTTTTCGTGCCTCTCTG
Source organism: Philornis downsi (assembly GCA_019455685.1). Lineage (NCBI taxonomy): Eukaryota > Metazoa > Arthropoda > Insecta > Diptera > Muscidae > Philornis > Philornis downsi. The sequence goes on from JAHXMU010025374.1 coordinate 2,651, forward strand.
CGTATGGTGGGCGTCTTTCGCGCAGAGCTCGGTTCAATCGCATTAATTGAAACTGATACCGATCTACAGTAATGGTTTCGATTGGCTTCAACAGCTTGTAATAATTAATGCCGACCTGGTTCCACCAAATACGGAGCATAACCTTTGCACCGTGAATATTCGCCCGAGGCGATGACGTAGAAGCATGATCGAGTCACCTCCATGACTTTGTTTACTTTAGATTGCTGTAATGAATGAATTTTTCATCACCCGCTACAATACCACGAAGAAACCCCTTCCTTTTTTATCGCTGAAACAGTTGTTCAGGGGCGAAAAAACGACGCTCAACGTCCCTTAGCTTCAAATCATAAGGAATCCAAATTGCTTGTTTTTGAATCATTTCCAACGCATGCAATCGTTTCGAAATGGTTTGGCGGATAGCACTTAATACTGAAGCGAGCTCTACCTTCGTTTAACACTGATCCCTATTAAACAATGCCAACAATTCAGTGTTTTTTCGTCTTCCTTCACGCGAACAGTCGTCAACATCGAAATCACCGTCTTTAAAGCGACAAAACCAATCCGGACACGTTGTTTCAATTAAAGCAACATCTCCGTAAACGTTCTCTTTCTCGCTCTCAATGAGCTTCAACCGCCGTTTTCTTCGATTGAAAAATGAAAATCAATACTTCCCGCATATGACAATTATTTGCACAAAATCATACATATTCACATAACCAAAAGAACATGACCTCAAAAGAAAATCAATGTTGTGTGTGTTGTTATGACAGAATCGCACTTACAGATGGCGCCATCTACTGGAAAAGAGCGGGAGCTTTGTTGTTGCTAATAGCTTTTCTATAATTTCTAAAGGATTTGAAGAAAATTGCACTCATTTTACAGAGACGACAAATCGCCACATAAAAACATATTTCGCGATCGAAGCTCAATTTTGTTCAACCTTAGAAATCACAAAAATTGGGTAATTTTTGGATTATAAACTTTTCATACTCCGCAAGTTTCTTCTTAACAATCTTATCAATAATCCACTTCAATTTATAGACATAATAGCAAAAAGACACTTGCAACATTAGCTTTAATGGTACGCAAGCCAGATTCCAGAAATTATTATCTAACCCAGCAAAAAAACTGGAAGTCATTCAAAAAGAATAACATTTTCATCACTTCCAATAGCGCCATATACATATATATTTATTTATCATTTTCAAACAAGCAGTTTTACACCGCTTCCAAATATAAATAAACTCGGTAGTTCTATTAAATTAAATTACATTTAAATACTATCAATTTGTTTTCGTTCCGACTGCCATATAATCACATTTAATAGAGACACTATTTTACGGTCAAATTTCGGTCTGAACACTCTGATCCAAAAATAAAATTTCTTTGGTCAAATGAAAAATTGCACCAAACTGACTACTTCTTCATTGACACAATAACTCTCATGAAAATGTAAAGACACACTACAAAAAACCGCTGCCTCACTATGACAAGCCTATGTTAAATTCATTGGTGAGTGCGTAAATTTTCACCATTTTACTACAAAAATTACGGTGAATCGATCGAAAGACCACGTGTGAATCACCACTTCTGTAGTAAGTTTTACCAATTTTTACGCATTCTTCGGTTATTAAACGATATATATTCGTAAATGCCAAACCTTTCACCAAATAAATAACACTTCAGATGGCAGCCATTTAACAGCTGATAACTTTGCCAGACCGGCGGTTTTGAAAACACTACAAGGATAACCCCGCATTTACTGAAGGTTTAATAATCAAATTTTCATAGTAAAAACGTAAAAACGACATTAAAAATTTTACTGTTTCACTTCATTTACTTTGAATCAATTTTCCAGTTTTAGTTAAAAGGGATATTCCAAAAATGAAAATAATTATTTAGTAGTTTAAATCTTCGTCCTGGCAATGTAACCAAACAGTTAATCGTTATTCGATTAATGGTCACCAAGCCATTAGCCGAACAAAGTAATCGATTTATAACAGTTCATATACTACAGCTCAACACCATCTTTATGTCAATGATTTGGAACCGGTTATTGAACAGCTCAGGATGATCTTTAAACTGGAACAGGGTTTTCTAATATATAGGTACATCTAACTTCCCAGATATCACCTTTCAAACCTCTATCTTATTGCAATTTTAAATCTTATTGCAATACTATTGGAGCAAAGCCAAACGACCAGAGGCGTCGTTTAGAATTAGCTTTAGCAGCACCGTAGCCAGAATTTCTTTTGGCAATATCAAAAAATATTTGATTATATTTCTTAATTTTTTTTTTTAAATTGACTGATTTTAACATAATTTCATAATTCCATCACCTAAACGCTACAAAAAGTTATCATAATATTTGCCGCTGATAGTTTTTTCCTTTCTGAAGATAATCAATAAAAATAATCCCATGCGCATCCCAAAGAGCAGACGCTACGATCTTGCCTGCAGATGGAACAGTCTCCTCCTTCTTTGGACATGATTCCCCCATTCCAGTCTATGTACTGTTTTGACTGTTCCTTTGTCTTAGGTATAAAATGTGGGACTCATGTCTTATCCAAAGTTATAAATTGACTGAAAAATTCGGTTTTAATGCGGCGAAATATCGCCAACATTCTACTGAAACATCTTCACCACGCTGCTTTTGCTTTATAGAAATCGAACGCGGCACCCATATAGCGCACAGCTTCGTCATCTTCAAATCTTTAGGCAAGAAACGATGTACAACACTTTTTGCCTATCCAATTTCTCGCCCCTTCAGCCGATGGTCATTCAATACCATTTTGTGGATTTTCTTAGCCATGTCTGGAGTGGACACCTCAATTGATCAACCACTACGGTGTTCGTCTTGGCAGCTCGTACGGCCTCGTTTAAACTCTGCTACCCAATATTTTACAGTCGTAAACGAAGAAGCAGACTTTCCTAGTGTAGAATCAAGCTTGACTTTAATATTGGTTGGGCTGAGACCTTTCAAATGGAAATATTGAATTACATGTTTACAAATTCATTTACTTTTGATAGCTTAAATAAAAAAACTAAACTTAAAACATATGTTTTATAAGATTGTCACTTTTCACCAAAATATTTTTTTCAAACTACTGGCACCATTTACATGTCAGGTAGGCTAGTTTTGGGGCCGTCCTCGTGTTAATAGTTAATAATAATCTATTAAAGAGATCAAAGATTTTTTTAACTTGGAAATAACCTGTTCTATAGTTTGAAAGAGTCTTACAGAAATGGATAAAAATGGGATAATGGGATATTTTCGATTTCGAAATTGTTCGATTGTTGAATTTTGTAATCTGTATCTCATGCGAATACCCATCGTTCAGAATTGACATTTACTGCTACTCATTTACAAAGCCAACCCCTATAACAAGTGCCCCTCGTAACATCTGCAGGAACTATTTTGTAAGATTCCCTTAAAAAAGTGAAGTGAAATGAAGAAAATTGCTATGGAAGAAAAACATTTTACTGGATAAAACTATCTCGATATAGATATATCCATTATATATCTGTGGTCACAACCCATAACAGCCTAAGTCTGTTTTTCAATATTTTCAGTACAGAAGTTTAAAGTTTTGAATCTTCACTGAAAATCAGGAGAAGGTGTTTTTTGGAAAACTTTGCTACAGATTCCAAGGAAACGAATTTCTTTACTTAGTTGTTAACAAAAAATAGTTGTTTATTCTCGCAGTCAAAAGATATTATCGAAAAAGACACTTAGGCTCTTATGAATTGTTGAACGAAAGAAAGTCAAAAAGTTCAAGTTGAGTTAGGCTGTTAATCCATTAAATAAAAAACTTTAAGTGCGTCTAAATTGACATAAATTATTTTTCTATGTCAAAATATTTCAGATTCGATCTCTCATGTTGAGTTAGGTTGTTATTCATAAAGTTTAAACTTAAGTTGATTTAGGCAATGATGAAAAAATAATGTTTATATTTGTTGTAATCCTAAATTGACTTAGGCAGTTATGCCAAAACAGTCATTTAGAAAAATAGCTTAAGCTATAAGGTTTTTTTAGGATTAATTGCCTTCCTAGAAGAGATACAAACATGAAAAATTTAGAGCATATAAATTTAGATACGCTGAATACGATGGTGTTAATAACTCAATTGTGTCCTAACTCGAGTTAGGCTGTTACGGGTTGTGACCACAGATATAATGGAATATTTCAAGAAAGCACATTTCAACTAACCGACTTTTTGTTGGAAAAAATGGAAAATTTGAAATTGACTTAAGATTTTTATGTTTTAAAATTCGATTATTGCTTTCAATTTGCAATTAATTTCTTATAGACAAATTTGTAAAATGTAGTTTTTCGCAGCAGTGCTGACATAGAGAAATATCTTAGTTCAAATTTGTGTCCATAGCAGTAAGACGTTGTCGATTCTTAAAACTGAATGCCAAACCGAGATTATCAGCAAACTATTTAAATATCATTCTATGCTAAACACATTTTAATGTCTAGAATTAATGCACAGCAATGAATTAAAATTATATCTCATTGGAAATTAGATTTTACTAATTCACGCAATTTGTATGGGAGGTATCAGAGGGCGGTCTGCCAAACATTATAAAGTAATATGTTGGACAAAATTTCAAATATTTAAAACTTGGGCTTAGAAATAATAAAGGAAATATCGATATTTTCTAGACTTTGTAAGGAACATATCAGTAAGCGGCTATCAAGCATTATAAAGTAATACGATAAATGAAATCATAAGAAGTACAGGGTATGGAACAGACCTCCCCTCCTATAAGGACAACAAGGGAAATCAATTCACAGATACGCAGAATGTGCTGCAACTATGAAGAGAGCATTTTTATAACCGGATGGCAACACGAGTGAGGAAATCACCCCAAATATTCGACGATGGCATAAATTGCCCAGCTCCGAGCCAAATAGAGATCAGAACAGCAGTATTGCGGCTTAAGAACAACAAAGCTGCGGACGCTGATGGCCTGCCAGCAGAGCTGTTTAAAACTTATGGCGATGAGCTGATAAACTGCCTGCATCAGCTCCTAAGTATGATTTGGCTCGAGGAAAACATGCCCAATGATTGTAATTTGTGTGATTGGAATTGGCAACAATGCCAATTTCGCCAATTTTTTCCCAGTTCTATGCCTTAAAAGTATGAATTTCGAAAAATTTCCTCCTTACCCCATATTCACTCCGAAATGGGGACAAAGACGACAATTTTCATGCTCCTATCTGTAGACCTTTGCACTGGGCGATGATACAATATTTGAGGCTTTTTTACCCTGTTTTACCCCTAAAGGTACGATTTTTGAACAATTTTTTCCTACTGCAATTGTATTCTGAAAGTGAATTATAGACAACAATTTTTATGATTCTATCTCTATCCATTTGAGCTGGACAATAGTACATGGTTTCATCTTTTCCATCCTATGTTTACCCACAAGAGCGCGAATTTTGAAAAACCCTTCTTGTCGCGTACGGGGAATTTAGTACAATTTTAATCATTGTAGCTTCGGCCTTTTGGAATTAGTGATGGTAACAAACATATGAAAGTAGGTGATTGATGCGTTATACTATTTATGGGAAGACATCATTTTTTTTTTTGCATACCCACTGCGACAGATTCAAAAATCGTTCACAATAGTGTTTACCGTAATCCAATTTTGCGCCCTCTGGCGACTAAGAAACAAGTTAAATCAACAACAACTTTGTGGTTTCATTCATTCCATTGGCTTAAGAACATAATAAGAAAATAATCTTAAATAGACTTAGGCCCATCATACAGAACTCAATTTTTGCCCATGAGACGTAGCACTATCTGATAAAAACAGGCCAATTTGACGCTAACATACAAATTATGAGAAATCCCTACTTATTGCTCATCAACTCTATAAGGAGTACGCATGCTCCGTCGTTTGGTCTGGGCTATGATCAGCCAATTTTATATATACGAGGTCTGTTAAAAAAATAAGGTGAATTCAAATTTTGCGGGCTATTCGACTTTCGATTATTATTCTTTCTCGAAGATACTCGTATGTTGACGGTTTTATCCATATAGCATGTTTAGTTTGTTTGTGAGAGGCATAAATAAGACAAGTGCTTTGCGTGTTCGACGATTTTTTGTTATCGAAAAAAATGGATCAAAGAAGTTGCATCAAATTTTGTGTAAAAAATGGAATTAAGTGCTCAAAAACACTTGTAATGTTTACAGTGGCAGACGCTGAGAGTACTCTGTTATGTTATGTATTGTTATGGAGAATCGTCGAATTCTTAGACACAATTAGAGAAGTTTCTGAGGATGTCGGCATATCGGTTGGCTCATGCCATTTAATCTTTTTGGAAATTTTGGGCATGAAGCGCGTGGCAGCGAATTTCCTTCCAAAATTGCTGAATTTTGACCAAAAACAACGTCGCATGAGCATCGCTTAGGAATTGTTGAATGACGTCAACGATGATGCAGATTTGCTTAAAAGGGTCATAACTGGTGGCAAATCATGGGTATTGTTATGATATGGATATGGTTATGACATCGAAACCAAACCGAATCGAAACCAACCGAATCGTCCCAATGGAAGAGTCCAAGAGAGCCAAGACCAAAAAAAGCACGCCAAATTCGATCAAATGTTAAGGTTTTGCTCACTGTTTTCTTCGATTACCATAGCATAGTGCATCCGGAATTCTTACCACAAGATCGTACGGTAAATAACGAGTATTGCCTTGAAGTTATGCGCCGTTTGCGTGAAGCAATACGAAAAAAACGCCCGGAGTTGTGGGAAAAAAAATCATGGCTTCTGCATCATGATATTGCACCTGCTCACTTATCTTTTCCTGTTCCCAAGATTGAGGAGACCCATGAAAAGACGGCATTTTGCGACGATTGAGGAGATAAAAACCGAATCGCTGAGAGAGCTCAAGGACATATCAAAAAGTGCATATCAGAACTGCTTCGAGGATTGGAAAAAACGCTGGCACAAGTGTATTATATCTGAAGGAGACTACTTTGAAGGAGGTAAAATAGAAATTGATGAGTAAATATATATTTTTTAAAAAAATGAAAATTCACCTTATTTTTTTAACACACCTCGTATATATACATATATAGTCCGTGGTGAAATTTGAAAAAGATGTGGTACTTGCAATCGAAGTGACGATGTAAACCACATATTAGTTGCTCAACTTTGTATTGCATTGAAATTTGGCACACATCATGCGTGTGACAAACTTAATTTTAAGAACGACAACGGACTGCAGTGCCCTTTCAAGTACCTCTCATACAAAAGTCACTGCTGAGCAATTAACACTCGAAAGTATAGTCGATGTTTGAAGAGACAAATAGTTTCTAAAAATTGTACTACGCGCTTAAGTTTGATTAACAAAAATCAGCATTGATTTCCCCTTCTCACTTCAATAGCTGTCGCAAAATCTCCAGCAAAAGGAACCAAGTCTATTGGAAAAACTATGACTACAATGTATGTTTAGATAAAAAACAATTGGTTATGCTGAAAATGTTATTCGTATCAAATTTAATTCAATCCATATATAACAACTATTATTATGTAACGTTAGAACTTTATCAACTTCCAAGCACTAAAAAATATAAACTTAATTTGCTACCATTACAATAGCATTAATCTACTGTAGATTCTTTGATAGCACAACCATTAAATTATATCTATATAAAACACTATCAAAATAATTCATTTTATTTAGAAAAAAAACCCACTTGCATACAATTTTAAATAAATTAATTTATTGTTCAAGCACTCACATGCTGCGAAACAATTTAACATTTTTAAAAACAATTAATTTTAAACCAACGAAATTTAATTAAAATCGACAAAAAACAATTTAAAATAAATCCCCCGGACAGTGTGAAAAATTAAACTAAAACGAATTTGTCACATTTGTAAAATTGTGAAAATGTAAAATGTTGCGGTTGATAGAATTGACACCAACACACCAGGAAGCGGGGCAGACAAGGGCACAAAACAATCACCAAAGAGGAAACAAAATGCTGCCGCAGTATTCAGTGCAATACAAATCGATGTTAAACAAAGATAACATAACAAATTAAGAAGTTATTTTTTTTAACAAATGAGAGCTGGTCAATTGATATCTTTATAAAGGCATATAAGGTAGTGCTTCGATTCATGGGCAAAAATTTAGTTCTGATTGATGGGCCTAAGCCTATTTAATATTATTTTCTTGCCAGGTTCTTATAAGCCAATGGAATGAAACCATAAAGTTCTTTGTTGATTTAACTTATTTCATAGTCGTCAGAGGGCGCCAAATTTAATTACGGTAAACAGTATTGTGGACGTCGCAGTGGGTATGCAAATAAAAAATGATGTCTTCCCATAAATTGTATAACGTATCAATCCCATACTTTTATATATTTGCTTTTAGCTAACGAAAAATTACAAATTCTGTCACTTGATAGGGTAAAAATGTGTGTGTTTCATGACTATTTAAGCCGATTGCTATCTTAAAACTGTGCCAAGTTTTCAGAAATATAATATCTAAATGTGTTCCCCGACTATTTGTAAGGAGCTTCTGAATACATTGAAAATTACAAACAAATTCCTTAGATTGATGTAAACTCACTTTCAGCCGAAACTGTTGTGTTAAAAAATCTTTTAATGGCTCAGCATAAAAATTGTTCTATCAGTTTTAACATGTTGAAAGAAAAAGTTGACATAAATATGTATCCAAATATGTTCAAACTTCTACAAGTAGTATTAAGTTCCCCAAAAACTCCGCTGGCTGTGAAAGAAGCTTTTCTGCAATGCGTCGAATTAAAACTTGTCTGAGATTAACGATGCATCAAGACCGATTTTCAAATTTAGCTATTTTAAATATTGAAAACGAAATTGTAAAATTTTCTATAACTGCCGATGATATTCTTTATGATTTTTTAAAAAAGGGACGGGGAACCTATATTTAGTGCCGCCTTGATTATTTTTTTTAAAAAACTATTGTTTTCCTAATCCTAATATAAGACTGTTTTTTTTATTTTATTTGTACTTAATGGCAAAATTAATGCTCTAAAAGGCTGAACTTGTTTTTTAAATCTTTATAGTTGTTCTTGTTATTGAATTTATTGTTTTAGATTCATTTCATAAATAAATAATAAAAACCAAATTCTAAAGATAATTTGTGGTTTATATATTCTTTTACAATTTATATTTCAACATTTTGAAATACAATCAGTTGAGACCGGGCTATAAGCATAGATCAAAGTCCCATTTACTGCAATAATGTGCTTTCTAGTATTTAGTATTTATTTACAGATTTTAATGCGACTGTTTTTTTCAAAAATAAAGGGTGTCCCAAGATTTAAATGGCTGATGCAACAATTGAATTGTTTCTCTGGCTGTATGACATGTGGCGCCATCTTGTTGAAACTACATGCCCTCCACATTCATTTCTTCAATTCTAGGTACGAAAAAACTGTTTATCATATCACGATACAGAAAACCATTGACTGTTTACACTTGACATGCCCCATTTTCATAAAAAAGGTCCAATGATTCCTCCAGCCCAAAAACCACACCACACAGTGACACGTTGAGGATGCATTTGTTTCTCGTGAATCATCCGAGGATTTTCCTCACTCCAAATGCGACAATTCTGCCTATTGACGAAGCCATCAAGATGGAAATAGGCCCCTTCACTGAAGATGATTTTATCGGCAAAATCAGCATTTTCATGTTGTCTCTCCAATACCCAATTAACGAACTCCCTTCGCTGTCCATGGTCAGCTGGCTTCAGTTCCTGAGTTAATTGAACTTTGTATGCAGGAAGATGCAAATCTTTTGTCAAAATTCGCTGCATAGTGGATTTGGAGACACCAATTTGCTGAGCTCGGTGTCGAATTGAGGTGGATGGAGTTTGAGCGACATCATCACGTACAGCTGCGACATTTTCGGTCAATCGACCTGGTCGAAGGCGTGTTATTGTCTTTACATCACTAACAGACCCAGTTTTTGCAAATTTATCCATTAATCTCTTTACAGTTGACTCTTTTGGAACATTATTGTGACCCCAAATTGATCGCAATTTGCGAACTGTAGCCGCAAACTTTCACCATTTTGGTAAAACAATTTCACAATGAGAACGCGTTGTTCATTCGTGTAGCGCTCCATTTTTACTAACCTCGCACCTTCTACTAGCAAACAATAACAATTCTTCAAATGTCAAACAATGACACTTCGAATGGCGCCAAATTTAAATCTTGCGTTCTTGTTGGGACACCCTTTATTAAACGTTTTGATTCCAATCTCAGATTTGAAACGTTTGAAGCTTCAAACGTGTTTTTAAAATGAATTGATCTGATTCATTTGAAATGCCAACATCCTCACCAAAGTCCCTAATTGTCAACCGGCGGTTTCTTAGCCGCAAGTCCCCAAGTCCTATCTAATATATATAGATATAGATAGATAGATAGATAGATATTTATTTTATTTATAATTGAGTATTTATTTTATATATAATTAAGTATTTAAAAATAATAAGTATTTCTGAAATTTGTAATTAATATGGAAAATTGTTATTACCTTTCAAATGCAGTAGTACAAGGTTATCTATATAGTGGTTTCAAAACTGCCGGTATGGTAAAGCTGTCAGCCATTAAATACCTGTCATCTGAAGTATTATTTATCTAGTGAAACATTTGCCATTTACGAATATGAATCGTTTAACAAGCAAAAAACGCGTAAAAATAGTTAAAACTTACTACTGAAGTAGTGATTCACACGTTGGCACTTTTCATGCATTACGGTGTGATTATGGACGTCATAATCGACTTACTATGTAAGGAATTGGCAGGATAATTAAGAAATTTTAAGACACTGGAAGACACCGGTTACAGATGTGGTCAGGCCTGTGTATCATCGCAATGTACGAGTACGTACTGCCGAAAGTACAGGGTTGCCCATATTCGACGGACCCATGTTTTTAAAAAAAAAAT
>JAHXMU010025375.1:0-20227 GCA_019455685.1 Philornis downsi
CACACACACACACACACTTATGCACGTATGTAGGCACATACGCTCATTCACTCGTTCTCTCAGTCTCATCACTCTTCAGTGAAATGGAGTTGTTATTTTCCTGTGTAGTGTTGGTTGCAGACCCACCACCACCAACAACAACAACAACATCATCGAAACCTGTAACGCGGTGTCACCGCCACCACCACTACCATCAAACAAAGAATAACATGTTTTTCTTTTATTTTCTTTTGCTGTTTTCGACTGTGCTTTCGTAGTTGTTGTTGGTATGTTGTTTCTATTGTTTACATTTGCCTCTCATAATTGTTTACAGAACGCAAAGAAGAAGCAGCAGCATTTATGGATTCTCCAATTTCAATAAACGTCAATGGGATTGAGTGTGTGTGTGTGTGTGTTTTGGATGCGTGAGTGTTCGCTTTTACAGCTATAAAATTAGCAAATTTTGGTTGCTCTCGCTTTCGTCTGTGTTCTTGTCACAAAAGGATAACGTCGTCTCGAATCTGTGACAATTATATCCACTACTCAAAATTGCAATAGTTCACAATCAATCTTCTCTCATGTGATTTATGGTCCTTTAAGAATGAGGAATTCTTTACGCTTATGGCAAACTGATGAAGTACACATCATACTCGTAAGTTAATTCAATTATAAGTTAATTTAATTTTATTAAACCTAATTACACGGTGCAACAGTGCACGAGTATTTGGGAAAAAGATTATGTCAATAATTTATTAAAAGACCACAGACCTTCAAACTATCATCACGAAAGTCCTCCCAGTTTTGCCTTACAGCTTATCATAATAGTTTTTATACTAGTCTTAACACAATCCCATTTTAAAGTCCTGGCATCCCTTGGATTTTTTCATTAACTAACTATAGACTGTGCTCAATTGCGCAAAATAACGTTAAAATTTTGGTCAACATAGCTTTTCGTGAAACACAGTGGAAAGCAAAGTTATCAGAAATTGGTACAGGGTGGCGCAATAGAACGTGCATATTGCATCATCTTTTTTTGCGGGGTACAAAAGGCGCGGGCGGGGGGCGCCTACATCGTTGGGTTGGCGGGCTCATGGAGTTTTAGTCGCTATGAATCACTTCGACGGGAAGCGTCGGCATTTTGCGTGCGCGCATTTTACGAGATTTCTCGTTCATATATTACTACTAGGCGACTATATTGTGCTGAATGTGTACTACGGCGAATTAGTGAAGCTCCGAGTGCTAATTTAATTAAAATATGGGTAAAGCGTTTTGAAGAGACCGGTTCAACATTTAAACCACAAGCAAATGGTCGCCCAAGAACATCTAGAACCGAAGACAATGTTGAGAGAGTTATGGAGTCAGTACGAGGAAATCCACAAATGTCGACTCGCAAGAGATCGTCTGTCTTACAATTATCGCGACGAAGTTTGCTACGAATTTTAACATTGGATCTTGAACTGCATCCATATAAGCTGCAATTAACACGAGAATTGAAAGAGTCTGACTTCATAGCAAGGCTCGCATTTGCTAATGAAATGCTTAATCGATTTTCCAATTTTGACAATATCCTTTTCTCTGACGAGGCTCATTTCCTTATGAATGGGTTCGTAAACCGTCAAAATTGTCGTTACTGTAACAGTGAAAATCCCAATCCTAAAAAAAAAAAATCCCATAGTCCTAAAGTGACAGTGTGGGCAGCAATCTCTGGCAGAGCAATAATTGGTCCTTTTTTCTTCGAAAATGCGCGGGGCCAAAACGTCACGGTTAATACGGAACGCTATGTTGAGATGTTGGACGGATTTTTGCCTTCAGAAATTGAAAGTTCAAGAATAGTGAATTCCAGAACTTGGTTCCAACAAGATGGAGCTACCTATCACACATCAAATGACTCCATGGCGGTGGTGAAGCAGATGTTCCCTGGCAGACTGATTTCGAAAAGAGGTGATATCCCATGGCACCCACGTAGTCCGGACTTGACGCCTCTTGACTTTTTTTGGGTATACCTCAAACACAAAGTCTACCGTAATAAACCAATAAACATCGTTCGGCTCAAGGAGAATATCCGTGGTGAAATGGCAGCCATTACACCAGTATTACTGAAGAAAGTTTTCAATAATTTTCGTTTGCGGTTAGAAGAGTGCCGTCGTAAAGAGGGTCACCATTTAGATGATGTTATTTTTAAAAAATAAACTCCATTTATTACTCTACAATGCCTTAGATTTATTTTAACCATACCTTTTGTATTTATTTTTTAATCTATTTTTTAAATATGCACGTTCTGTTGTGCCACCCTGTATTAATAAGGCTAAAACTACTGCGAACGAAATAGAAACAAGTGCCAAGCATAGTTAGACAAAGCGGTAAGATTCGACCCGACTGAGGCTTATATTATCTACCACAATCCCAGCAGGAAAAGAACATCCAAAAATGTCAAAAAGATTCACAACTCGTGGTCCAGAAGTAGTGCCGTAGAAACGCGCTATTGGTTTTCAATATTTTGTATTTGCACCCGATTCCATAAACCAGTAAAAACCAATCTAATTGTTTACAAAAATTTATACAAGTGCGAAGAAGCTGTTTTTATTAGCGCTTATGTCTGTCATGCTTAATTGTTTGTGCTAAAAAAAGGAGGAAATCATCTTTACGGAGATTTCAATGTTATATCTCAGAGTGGCATTAGAATCTTGAGAAATGCATCTGAAAAAACATTTATCAAGTCACCAAATATTTCGTAATCTTTAATACATTCAATTCAGTGCAATAAAATCATTGTAAATTGAATCGTAGTGAGAAACAACATTTCAAAACACCTTTAAATTACAATAATTGTGTGCTGTCAAAATACGGATTCCTAAGAAATGGAAAATATACTCATATAGTATTTGTATAAGCTTTGAAACTTCTATTCTTAAAGAATGACCTCCTCCTTTTTTGTATAGGTTGTTTTCAAAATCATCAGTTTGGCAAGGTTATCAGCTGTTAAGTACAGGGTGTCCGTCGGAAAGATATACTACTTTGTTTTACCGCCATTTTGGTAAACATTAGTCTTGACAGTTCATGTTTGGTAGTCGTGAAGTGGAGACGTGGCAAATTTATTATGGAAAAATATTCGATAAACCAACGTGTTTTAATCGTTAAAACATTTTATCAAAATCAATCATCGATTACTGTGACGATGAGAAAGTTACGTGAAATTTTTGGGAGAAACAACGTGCCAACAAAATGCACTATTTATCGTGTAGTAAATGATTTCGAAGAAAGAGGGTCTGTAGCTGATAGGGCCAAGCATGGACCACAACGTACTGCAAGATCGGCTGAAAGCATTACTGCTGCTCAAGAAAGTGTTAACATTAACCTCAATTCGACGCTCATGAGCTTGGTCTTCAAAGAACAACTTTGGCCACAATTTTGCACAAGGATTTGCATTTGTTTCCATTTAAGATTTAGTTGACACAAGAGCTTCTTCCACAAGACCATTTACGCCGCCGTACATATGTCAATAGGATATTACAGCTCGCCCATGACAATCCCGATTTTCATGAAAAAATCATAATGAATGACGAGGCACATTTTCATTTGAATGGATATGTGAATAAACAGAATAGTCGGTTCTGGGCAATAGAAAACCCTCAAATTATTCATCAGTCACCTTTGCATCCATTAAAAGTGACAGTCTGGTGTGCAGTTTGGTCAAGAGGAATGATTGGACCTTACTTTTTTGTCAATGGGGAGCGATATCGTGATATGATTGAAAACTTTTTAACGCCACGACTGCATGCTTTGGGAATGATTAACATGTGGTATCAACAAGACGGTGCCACATCGCATACAGCCAGGATTACAATGGAATTACTGCGGGAGCTCTTTCCACAACAAGTTATTTCAAGAAATGGTGATGTTGATTGGCCTCCACGGTCGCCTGATTTGAATGCACCGGAGTTCCTTTTGTGGGGATATCTGAAAAGCAAGGCCTATGCAAACAAACCAGAAACCCTCGAGCAACTCAAACAAAATATTTGTGATGAAACTAATGAAATACCGCGTGAAATGTGTGAGCAACAAACAAAGCAGTACCTTCCCGACTGACACCCTGTACCTGTTATCTGAAGTGTCGTTTATTTAGTGAAAGCTTTGCTTTTTACGAATATGGATTAACAACCGAAGAACGCGTAAAACTAGTTGATTCAGGCGTGAACACTTTTCGTGCATTACAGGCTGATTATGGTCGTCATAGTCGACCTACTGTGCAAGGAATTGGCAAGATTCTAAAGAAATTTGAAGAGATTGAAAGCCTTACAGATGTGGTCAGACCTGTGCATCATCGCAATGTGCGCACTATGGAAAGTATCGCTTCTGTTAGTGAAAGTGTGGCGGATAATCCGAATTTCAATCCTGAGCGGTATAGCCTTATGATAACCGATCTTTTTTGGCCTGCATTTGAAAATTATGAACTGGATAATATGTGGTTTCAACAAGACGGTGCCACGAGCCACACAACACGACCAATTTTGTCTCTATTACATGAGAAGTTTCCAGAAAGCTTAATTTCACATTTTGGCGTCATTAATTGATCACCAAGATCATGCGATTTGACGCAGTTGGACTTTTTTTGTAGATCTACGTCAAAGACCGTTTTCACGCAGATAATCCTCAAATGTTGGAACATTTGAAAACCAACATTCGTCAATTTAACGCCAAGACACCGCCCGAAATGTGCGAAAAGGTGGTCGAAAAGTACCTCAAAAGAATCTTCTGGTGCAATCAATCCAGAGGCGGTCATTTAAATGTACAATGTCATAACGGCAAGGTCCAAGCATTATAATGAAATAAAAGTTTCATCGAAATCATAGCTTTATGTGTGTTTTATTTAGCTTTACTTTTGAGACCGAAAAATTGATAATCTGATACATTTGTAAGGACACCTAATTATGCTGTTGATAGGCCGTTTAGATGAACCATAAGTTGTTCTAAACACACGAAGCATATTTCTTATAGAATGCATATATTTTCAATATTGTAGAATAACTTGTAGACGCTGTGCCAGGCTAAGTTCATGTCCGAGTATTATAAATTTCATAACAATGCTGACTAAACTAAACAAAAAAAGGGCTGTCAAACTCCTTAAAATAGCCATCAGACCTCAGACTCCACCTCTTCATTGTAGACAAATCTTTTCCCACCGACCAATTTTTTCAACTCTGGAAATAGAAAATAGTCCGAGGGAGCTAAATCTGGCGAATAAGGTGCGATGATGTGAGACAATTCGAACTTTAGTTCATTGGCCATCGCAATAGTGAATGTGTGAACTGGAGCATTTGCTTGATGAAACAACACTTTCATTTTCATCAAATGCGTCCTTTTCCCCATAACTTCATCGCCGAAACACTACGATAAATTAGCATAATATTCGCCGTTAATGGTTTCTCTTTGCTGAAAATAATCAATAAAAATAATCCCATGAGTATCCCAAAAAAAGACGCCATGGCCTTGCCTGCAGATGGAATCGTCTTCGCCTTGTTTGGACACGATTCTTCCATTCTAGTCTACTGCTTTGATTGATCCTTTGCCTCAGTTGTGAAGTGTACGCCCATGTCTCATCCATGGTTATAGCGGTGAAACATCGCCAAACTCCCTACTAAAACATCTTCACGACGCTGTTTTCGTTCTATTTAAAGCGAGCGCGGCACCCATCTCGCATACAGCTTTCTCATCTAACTCATCCATGGTTATAAATCGACGCAAAAATTTTATGCGGTGAAACATCGCCAAACACTCTAAACAAACATCTTCACGACGCACAGTGTCGTGTTTTCATATAAACGGTGGCCAAAAATAGAAGGAGTCTTCAGAAAAGAATGAAAATTAGTACACATTGCTTTTATAAGTAGGAAAGAAAAAAAAAACAAGTTTAGAGAAAATCGATCTAAGGACACGCCCACCTCCCATATATCCTGTAATGAAAAAACCTTATTTTTTCCAAAGTTGTTTCTGGAATTGAACACAACCTGGCTCGATTTGTCTCTGATATATTCCGGACAACTTTGATAAATTTTATGAAATTATCTCAAAGGACACGCCCACCACCCTTATATCCTTGATACGAAAAAGATGCAATTTGTCCACGAAAATTGTCAATGCCTCTTTCACATTTTTCTAACTTTTTCAATAAGTTTTCTATTTTTATCTGTTCCGATCCGATAAGATTGAAATTTTTCATGTAAATATATTTAGTTATATTGTAGCATATTGCCAGTTTTAAAAAGAATCGTAAAAGCCCCCCTCCCATACAAATAACATAAATTAAAAAATTATTTTAATTTGTAAATTGTGATCATATAAGAGCAAAATTTTCCAAAAGTTATTATTTCAGTGAAAAGAAATTTAAAAACATGAATTTTATTTATTTAACATAACATATTCAATATACATACATACATAAAATATATATAGTAGGTATTACAGGCAATCAAAATATATTAACAACTATCCAAGATGAATGTCTATCATTTTCCCAAACTATTTGGTCATCTGCCCAATCCAACAAGCGTAAAGGAACGAAGGAAGTTCCAAACATAAATTCATCACCAGCTTCCTCATCTTGAAATTTTTGTTTGTATACGCTATGCCCACTACTGCCATCAAATCCCCACTTGCATTCCAGGACTACATCATTGTTGGTATCAATATCATTAACATCTAAAATGCTTCTTACGGTTTTATCCAAAATCTTCTGTAAGGGTACGTCTGCAGAAGATTCTGTTAATTGAATGTCATCAGGCAAAATCTTTTTTTTAGCATCTGCAATCATATAGTATGATGGAAAGCAATCTTTGTGAATAGAATTTACTACTTTCCTCATCATATTGTACTGCTTCATAGATAAATCCATATCAATGTATAATGCTAGAGCACTTTCAACAGAAATTTTTTCATTAGTATTTGAACCTGTTAACCTTTCTGCGGCTTTTTTAAGAGCTTCAGATGAAGTAGAAGCGACAAGTTCCTCCACTCGCCTCCTTTTTGTTCGCATTGAACCCTCCCCATAAGAAACATTCGGTCGGCCTTTACGACTTGTACTTGCTTCCTAATATAGTATAAAATAATTAAGTTTTCTTGCAATACCAAAACTTTACACGGATACTTACATTACAAATGATTTCACAAAATAGTTCGCCATCTAGCCAGTCACTCAACTCAGTTTCAAATCTGTCTCTAATGCGATGATATTTAGACCAATTGTTAGAGAATTTTAATAGAGTAAGCTTTATTTTCTGTTGTTCACTTTCTAATAATGCTCGTTTAAAATGCTTTTCGACAAAATCTTTAACATGATGCATAACATCGCATGGTCTGTTTTGCTTTATCTCTAGCCACAATTGAAAAATAGTGCGAATCCGCAATGAGGTTGACACTGAAAAACAATCATAAAAGAAATTCGTGCAAAATCGAGCAGCGGAATTTTAAATATATTAAAATGCATACTTGTAGCTACAGAATACCAAAAAATTGGAAAAGTGTTATCTCTACTTTCTTTTAAATTCTCTACGAAAGTTCGCTGTTGCTGAAAATTCTTGACAATGTCTCACTACTATCTTTTTCTAACGGAATTTGACATTTGATCAATATTTGTACACAAAAACAGTGTTGTAATTATAACTAAAGGCACCACTTACACCCTGTTATACATATTGGTAGCCGTTACATTCAAATAATTAAATTTTTAGTATTATAAATGAACCTTAAATTTGGAGCTTTTCCATAAATTTCGTAAGCTGTACACAAACCTTAACTTTGAACCACTGTAACTTTAAAATTTAGAAAAAGTTTTAAAAGATATTTTAGGTATGATCCAAAAAAAGTTAAAAAAAGAAAACCTTCGAATTCTAACATTGACGTTAACCATTTTTGGCCACCCTCGCGACACAGTGCGACGTTGTTTTTGCTCTATTGAAAGCAAGCGCGGCAGCCAACTTGGGCACAACTTTCTCGTCTTCAAATCTTCGGTCAATATACGATGTATATCACCGTTTGAAATGCCTATCACTTCAGCTAGTTCACGCACCTGCAACCGACTTTTATTCTATACCATTTTATGTATTCTCTTAGTCGTGTCTGGGGTGGACACCTCGATTGGTTGACCACTATGTTATTCATATTGGCAGCTTGTACGGCCTTGCTTAAACTCTGCTATCCAATATCTAGAGTAGAATCTAGCTCGGCTTTTAATATTGGTTGGCCTGATATCTATCAAATGAAAATATTAAATTGCATAACGGTGACCAATTTTTTCCATATTTACAATTCACTGGGATCGTTTACTTTTGGTGATTCAAATAAAAATACTAAACAACGTGGAAACTTGAAACTTAAAAGATATGTTTTGTAAGACTGCCGCTTTTCACCAAAATAATTTTTTTCAAACTGCTGGTGAGTCGACTAGTTGGTAATATTACAAACCAATGTATCGATTAATTATCGATAAATAACCTAATGATTCTTGTAAATTATTATTGCATTCGAAAATAGATACTAGAATGCTAAGTGCTTGAGAAAACCGCTATTATTCCCAGGAATTCAACAAATTTTTCCGGATTTCTATGTTACACAAATTTAGCGGGCGCGGAAAACCCGTAGTAAATACCAACATCCAATTTACTGCTACACTGTGGCAAGTTTTCATGGTATTCTCATTGTTCTAACTCAGCCTAATCAGGGCCACGTTCTAACCAACAAGAAATAGGCAAAAAGTTTTCAAATATCATAACTGTGAATAAATACACGCAAAACAAAAGTCTAAAATAGACAGGAAACAAAACTATAAAATTGAAACGTGCACAAATAAAAATTTGAATATGTCGTGTTAAACTCAAATTCAGATGGCTGCCGGTTTCTTTTATTTTTAATATTCCAAAACATTAACGACTCATTTCCTGTAGACATTTAATAAACTAACAGTTGTTGTTGTTGTAGTTCCTGGCGTTGGTGTTTTTAAACATCAACAAACTTCCTTTCCCCTCACGGCCGAGTGCCCAAATAAATGACTAAGGAAACGATAGCCTTAAATTGGGAAATCATAAAAATTACTAAGCACATTTTCATAATTTTTCCGCGCATGAATTTGGTTAAAACTGTAAAAATTAGGTCAACTGCTCTTTTAGAATTTTACATGTTTCATCATGTCGAGCATTACCAAAAAAAGCAAAAGGATATCACCGCAAGAGAATATCACCACTCAAACAGCTTGTTATGTGTTTTTCTATTGCTACTCCACCACTTCCTTTGAAGTGTAGCCATTTCACGTTATCATTCAAAACCAATTTAAACACGCATTGTGGCAAGAATGAGCGAATATTGTGGCATTTTTTATGGCAAGAAACTGGCTCTAATGAGGAACATGTTATGAGCTATATATTCCACACATATCTAACTACATTGTTTATTACAACAAAAACATTAATTATCGCACTTAACAAAATGCTCTTATTTATATTATTTTTAAGAATAACTTGCAAAATAAAATTGTCCTTTCAAATATATCTAAACATTTTTAATTAGCAACAAGATTTTTTACACGTTAATCATTAGCAGAGTCCAGATTCCAAAATCGGTTTTTAAAGAGCAACCCCAATCATAAGAGTTGAACCAGCAACCATAGTTGGTAATTGAAAATATTGTTGAAATACAGGAAGTTCGCAACGGATTTTAATATTTGTTAATTTCATGAAAAATTTGACAAATTTGTTTTGCATTCAAGTAAAAGATCACCAGTTTTAGTTTCACCAACATTCCCATAAACAGTTCCTATAGGATCCGTACTTTCCCATCGATTTTCAGAAATTTTAACATTTGTAAATTTAATGAAAAATTTGACAACTTTTTTCACATTTAGGTAAAAGATCAGACTTTTTACTACGACGACATTCCCTTAAAAAAGTTTTAAAAAATTCTAGTATTTGTAAATTTTATGCAAAATTTGACAACTCTTAGGTGTTCTGCATTTAAGTAAAAGATCACCAATTTTGGTTTCGCCAACATTCCCATAAAAAAATTCCTATAAGATTCGTATTCTCCCATCAATTGTCAAGAATTCTAATATTTGTAAAAGATCAGATTTTTCATTTCGACGACATTCCCTTAAAAAATTCCTAAAAGATCCGTATTTTCCCATCGGTTTTAAAGAATTCTAGTATTTGGAAATTTTATGAAAAATTTGACAACTCTTAGATGTTTCGAATTTAAGTAAAAGATCACCATTTTTGATTTCGCTGACGTTCCTTAAAAAAAGTTCCTAAAACATCCGTATTTTCCATCGATTTTCAAGAATTCTAATATTTGTAAAATATCAGATTTTTCTTTTCGACGACATTCCTTTAAAAAATTCCTACAAGATCCGTTTTATCCCATCAATTTTAAAGAATTCTAGTATTTGTAAATTTCATGACAAATTTGACAACTCTTAGATGTATCGCATTTAAGTAAAAGATCGAATAAGAATAAGACACTAATTCTATCTCCCTTCATATATGATATATTTTCAAATTTCGCGGGCTACGTACAGGGTGGCGCAATAGAACGTGCATATTGCATCATCTTTTTTTGCAGGGTAGAAAAGGCGCGGGCGGGGGGGCGCCTACATCGTTGGGTTGGCGGGCTCATGGAGTTTTAGTCGCTATGAATCACTTCGACGGGAAGCGTCTCGCATTTTGCGTGCGCGCATTTTACGAGAACTCTCGTTCATATATTGCTACTAGGTGACTATATTGTGCTGAATATGGACTACGGCGAATTAGTGAAGCTCCGAGTGCTAATTTAATTAAAATATGGGTAAAGCGTTTTGAAGAGACCGGTTCAACATTTAAACCACAAGCAAATGGTCGCCCAAGAACATCTAGGACCGAAGACAATGTTGAGAGAGTTATGGAGTCAGTACGAGGAAATCCACAAATGTCGACTCGCAAGAGATCGTCTGTCTTACAATTATCGCGACGAAGTTTGCTACGAATTTTAACATTGGATCTTAAACTGCATAAATATAAGCTGCACTTAACACAAGAATTGAAAGAGTCTGACTTCATAGCAAGGCTCGCATTTGCTAATGAAATGCTTAATCGATTTTCCAATTTTGACAATATCCTTTTCTCTGACGAGGCTCATTTCCTTATGAATGGGTTCGTAAACCGTCAAAATTGTCGTTACTGGAACAGTGAAAATCCCAAAATCAAACACCAGAAACCATTGCATAGTCCTAAAGTGACAGTATGGGCAGCAATCTCTGGCAGAGGAATAATTGGTCCTTTTTTCTTCGAAAATGCGCGGGACCAAAACGTCACGGTTAATACGGAACGCTATGTTGAGATGTTGAACGGATTTTTGGCTCCAGAAAATGAAAGTTCAAGAATAGTGAATTCCAGAACTTGGTTCCAACAAGATGGAGCTACCTGTCACACATCAAATGGCTCCATGGCGGTGGTGAAGCAGATGTTCCCTGGCAGACTGATTTCGAAAAGAGGTGATATCCCATGGCCCCCACATAGTCCAGACTTGACGCCTCTTGACTTTTTTTTTGTGGGGATACCTTAAACACAAAGTCTACAGTAAAAATCCAAGAAACATCGTTCAGCTCAAGGAGAATATCCGTGGTGAAATGGCAGCCATTACACCAGTACTACTGAAGAAAGTTTTCAATAATTTTCGTTTGCGGTTAGAGGAGTGCCGTCGTAAAAAGGGTCACCATTTAGATGATGTTATTTTTAAAAATAAACTCCATTTATTACTCTACAATGCCTTAGATTTATTTTAACCATACCTTTTGTATTTATTTTTTAATCTATTTTTTGAATATGCACGTTCTATTGCGCCACCCTGTACATTCGACTTTTGATTATTATTTTTTTTATGTTGGTACACTCGTCTCGAAGATATGTTGACGGTTTTATCCATATAGCATATTTAGTTTGTTTGTGAGAGGCATAAATAAGACAAGTGTTTTGCATGTTCGGCGATTTTTTTGATATCGAAAAAAATGGATCAAAGAAGTTGCATCAAATTTTGTGTAAAAAATGGAATTAAGTGCTCAAAAACACTTAAAATGTTGACAGTGGCATACGGTGAGAGTACTCTGAGTCAAAAAAAAAATGTTTACAAGTGGTACAAGCAGAAGGTCGAGAAGATGTGAATGACGACGCTCGCTCTGGACGCTCCAGCACATCAACAACCGATGAAAATGTTGAGAAAGTGATGAAAATTGTTATGGAGAATCGTCGAATCACAATTAGAGAAGTTGCTGAGGATGTCGGTTGGTTCATGACATGCAATCTGTCCGGAAATTTTGGGCATAAAGCGTGTGGCAGCGCAGTTCGTTCCAAAATTGCTGAACTTTGACCAAAAACAACGTCTCATGAGCATCGCTCAGGAATTGTTGAATGACCTCAACGATGATTCAGATTTGCTTAAAAGAGTCATAACTGGCGACGAATCATGGGTTATGACATCGAAACCAAAGCCCAATCGTCCCAATGGAAGAGTTCAGGAGAGCAAAGACCAAAAAGAGCGCTTCAAGTTAGATCAAATGCCAAGATTATGCTCAATGTTTGCTTTGACTACCATGGCGTAGTGCATCAGGAGTTCTTACCACAAGGTCGTACAGTAAATAAGGAGTATCACCTAGAACAATTATGCGCCGTTTGCGTAAAACAATACGAAAACAAAGCTCGGAATAGTGGAAAAAAATTCATGGCTTTTGCATCATGTTAATGCACCTGCTCACTCATTTTTGCTTGTGAGAGATTATTTGGTCAAAAACAAACCCGTTACCATCTTTTAGCCACCGTGTTCACCTGATTTGGCCCTCCGCGATTTTTTCCTGTTTCCAAGATTGAAGAGATCCATGAAAGGACGGCGTTTAGCGACGATTAAGGAGATAAAAACCGAATTGCCGAACACGCAAAACACTTGTCTTATTTTTGCCTCTCACAAACAAACTAAACATGCTATATGAATAAGACCGTCAAAATATCTTCGAGACGAGGGTACCAACATAAAAAAATGATAATCTAAAGTCGAATGTACGTAGTCTGCGAAATTTGAAAATTCGCCTTATTTTTTTAACACACCTCGTATTCATCAGCGATAACAGAGAATATCGGCGTCGTGTGAATCATGTGCTATGTAGCGATACCATTGCGGTCAAGTACATGAAAACACAGCTATTGCGTTGGTTCGTTTATGTTTTGAATACGCTAAAACTGCTCTAGCATGAAAAGCGTTCAACAATGATGTCGAGGAGGCGGGCCCGAAGGGCCTCACCAAAACTCCTTTGGTGACCCTACCAAATATTGATGCGACTAATTGAAGGGAAAACACTTGAAATACTTTATGAGGAATATATTCGGCAATACTCCACTACTAGATCTAGAAATAAGAACATCACCAAAACTCCTTTGGAGAAATCAGGCTTTTGAGGCCCTACCGAATATTAATGCGACTAATTGGAGGAAAAGCATACTTGAAATACTTTATTATGAATATGTTTGGAAATGTTACTCTGCAAGATTTAAAAATAAGAAAGTTGTTAAGTTATTAATAGAGAAAATAGGCGAGCCATACATTTAAAATTCCCACTTCTTTCTCAGTTGGAAGAAAAGTTTGAAAATTACAATTATGATTTAGGACTGTGCAACCACTACTAATGTGATTTTAAGAATACCATAAAACAAATTACTTTGCCATTTTTTCCAAATGTTGGTTGTCCGAGATAACTGATTTTGCTTTCAAACTATTTATATGTAAGTAAAATTTCATAGATATGTATTTGTAAATGTACACATTTACCTAGGCCACTACTTCAAATATACATGTACACGCGCGCGTGTGTGTATGTGTGTGCATATATGAGTGTATTGTAACATAATATTAATAATGATGTTGAATTTTATCAATCGCAAAGATAACGAACATAACATTTCAGACAATTCCTTACATTCGCATTGCTTATGTCGTCGTCGCCGCCGTCTATCGGCCGCAACAGAACTCCAACAACAACAGACGTAACACGCTTTAGTTTCCGCTTTTTGTCCCAGCTTTCAATTTCCGTCTCTCTCAGCTCTCAAACAAACCAAGCACACACACACACTCATCGCCAGTAGCGGAATCATAAAGACCCTCTGCAAAGCCTTTAATCAGTAATCATATCGTAGGCTGGCTGTTTTTCAACTTTACCATTTGCTAATAACCGATTTAATCGTTTTTTCGCTTCTGTTAACCGGTTTTTTGGAAAATTATTAAAAAAATTATTAAAATTATTATTAAAAAGAGTTTTATGCTGTACAAACAGATTTAAAACTTATGAAGACAATGAAGAATTGATTCTGACCCGATCGGCTCAAAAATGTGCTGAAATTGGGTAAAATATTTGTTTAGATCTAATCAATTCCATCAACAATTGTTGAAGCTTATGAAGGCAATGAAGAATTGATTCCAACCTAATTGGATTAAAAATTTGATGGTCTTAAGCCAATATTTATTCAGATGACCACACCCAGAAACATTTTTTGGAATCGATGTCATTTAATATTAGGACTGGAGTAAATTCTACGAGGGCGGTTCAAAACTAGCCGACCTGTGCCAGTAGTTTGAAAAAACAAAAATTAGTTTGGTAAAAAGTGGCAACCTTATAAAACATATGTTTTAAGTTTCAAAGCGCTACGCTGTTTAGCATTTTTATTTTAGCCATCAAACGTATACACCGCCCGCAGAAAATAATTCCAAACGCTTCGATCTTCTGCGCTACTTGCGATTCGTCCCACCAAGTTTCGATAGTAATTCAAAAGTCTGGTCCTTCCAACGGAGGTTTGATCCCATATATTTTCCTGAGTATTTTCCTTTCGAAAACTGCCAGTACTGTTTCATCCGTTTGTGCCATAATTCAGGATTCTGCGCCATATTGCAAGATAGGTAGAACCAACGAGATAGAGTGATTTATCATTGAATCGCTTGCTTAGCCCATAGTAACATCTGTTAGCAAGCATTACTCTCCTCTTTATCTCCAAGTTGACATCAATCGTTTCGTTTACAGCGGAACCGCGGTAGATGAATTCTTCCACCACCTCAAAATTATAGGTGTCAACGTTCACATAGCGTCCCAAACGAATAGACTCTTTGTTCGTTGAAACCAACAACTTTGTTTTGTTCTCCTTTACCACCAGACCCATTTTCGCTGCATCCTTCTCGATGCTTGAGAAGGCTGCAGTAACATCTGACAGTTTTCTGCCAATGATGTCTATGTCATCTGCACATGCAAGTAACATATGGCTTTTATTAAAGATGGTGCCAGTCGTGTTAACTGCAGCTTTCCTTACAATCATCTCCAACAGTATATCCTCCTAAATCCTCGTTTGGTGTAAAAAGGCTGGCTTAGATCTTTGTCTATCTTTACTGAAGACTTCGTGTCAGTCAGCGTCATCCTACAAAGACGTATACGTTTCGTAAGAATTCCAAACTCGGACTTGGCCTCATACAGTTTTTGCCGTATAGGGCTATAGAAGGCAGCTTTATAGTCGACGAAAAGATGGCACGTGTTAATCTGTTTTTTT
The DNA here is from genome assembly GCA_019455685.1 of Philornis downsi. NCBI lineage: Eukaryota > Metazoa > Arthropoda > Insecta > Diptera > Muscidae > Philornis > Philornis downsi. Next base: position 15,570 of record JAHXMU010025375.1, read on the forward strand.
TAGGTCTTCTCCAGAATTTGTCGTAGCGTGAATATCTGGTCAGTTGTTGATTTACCAGGTCTAAAGCCACACTGATAAGACCCAATCAGGTCAGTTAGAATCGGCTTTAGTTTTTCACGTATCACACTCGACAGGATACCGCGGTAGTTTTTGCAAACACTTGGATCGTCTTTTTTAAACACAGGACGCAGTACGCTCAAATTCCCATCATCGGCATATTTTCCTCAAGCCAAATCGTATTTAGGAGCTAATGCAGTCTGTTTATCAGTTTTAAACAGCTCTGATGGCAGACCATCTGCGTCCGCAGCTTTGTTATTCTTAAGCAGCGTTTAGGTGATGAAATTATGGGAAAAATGCCGCATTTGGAGAAAAAGAAAGTATTGTTTCATCATTTCTATACTCCAGTTCACACATTCGCTATTGTGATGGCCAATGAATTAACGAACTAAAGTTCGAATTGCTTTATCACGCCAGATTAGGCTTCCTCGGACTATTTTTGGTTTCCAGAGCTGAAAAAATTGTTCGGTATTAAAAGATTTGCTTGCAATGAAGTGGTGAAGTCTGCAGTTGATGGCTATTTTAAGGAGTTTCAAAGTTTTTACTACAAACAGGGTATACAACCTGTTGATTATTATTATGGAAAAAGTCTATTAAGCTAAAAGGAGATTATGTTGAAAAATAAAGAAAAATGTTCCCAAATTTTTTGTTAGGTCGACTAGTGGGCCACTTTTGGCTAGCAGAACTGTCTCTGTGGGATGAATCAAACGTAATTGTACGGTGCGCACATTTAGGACACATTCATGCAGCATGTGAAATATACTCGGATGGACTTCATAATATTATCCGCGCTAAAGGTTACTACATCGAACAACGGCATTCGATGTAGTAACCTTTAGCGTGAATAATGTTATCGAGTCCATCCGAATAGGCTTTCTCAGAATTTGACATACTTTTATTAAAAAAAAAAAATATTGTATTAAAACTGGCAAAATAACAATATTTTTAATTGGTAACACCTCAAGCGAATGGATACTGCCTTCAAAAACTTGCCTAACAAAAAAGCCCTTTCAACTCAAATGTTCCGCTTATGGGCATCCAGAGATTGAACTTTCGTTCGCTCTGGTATCGAATCCTTCTTCTACTTGACTAAAATACTCCCACGTTTGAGCGCACACTTTGGAGCGCATGTTACACTCGCCTTAGTCCTTACGGACTGAACTGAATGAACTCTTGCACTCTCCCTCGCTTGTGAGTGAAATGTGATATTTTTATTTCATGGAGAGACGTGCAGCCCCAGCGGTGGTGGGTGGGTCTATTTGAAGGTATTTTGTTATCATCAAGTGTCAGTGGAAGTAATATAAAAAGAGAACAACAACAAAGAACGCAATTTTATGCTAAAAGCCCGCACCAAGAAGGGGGGAGATTAAATAATTCGCCTTTTTTCTATAAAATATGGCAACATTTTCCAAATATCCTTTATTTTTTCTTTTGAAATGGAATACAAGTTAATATGTGTATGGGAAAGACAAATTGAACTCATTGAATGTACTTAATATATACATACGTGTATACAGATATATCGATAATTCCATTCATTTATGTAGGCACATATTAATGTATGCTATACAGTGGCAGACAAAATTGGAGAAATGTATGACGCCATGCTACTAATAAGTACGCAGAAAAGCAAGAAAAACTGAAAAATATGATCAAAGGTAAAAACGACTTTATACCTGGTAAACCAAATCTATCTTTGCAATCTCACATTGGTATATAGTAGAGGTATGCAAAACGGTGATTTGCCAATCACAGTGAAAACTGTGATTGCGATTTGTCAATCACAGTGATTATAAACGGTGATTGAAACTGCGATTTGAGGCGTAGAGCGTTCAAACCTTGAAGGAGAACAAAACAAATGCACTGCAAGCAGAAACAACTAAAAATTACGGTTGATGACTTTGCCGAACAATTTTTTAAATAAATATGAGCAAAGTAACTGAAAAATATTAAGTAAAACAAAAAACAATTCAGTGCTAACAATATAAAGCGCACCCTGTGATTCAGTCACACATCTAACTGAATCACAGTCAGTCACACATCTAACTGAATCACAGTATATAAGAAGTAGTGCAAAGAGCAATCGCAGCGATTCACTGCGAATCATGGTATAAGAATATAAGGTAACGCAAATGAGAAACAAAAATATTTAGTTCTGCGCAGATGACGTCACTCGGCTTTGTGTGCTTTTGGTTTAGAATATGTAGGTATATGAATGTAAGATTATAGAGACAAATTATGCTGATATACATTTTTCTGAAATAAATCTAAATTATTTAAACAATATGCTTTGACACGAAAGACACGAAAAAGCTTTTTATTCATTTTATAATTTTGTTTATTTTTCGTCGTTTTTGGTAGGCCGTGTTTTTAATATTTTCATTTAATTTACGTATTGTAAAATACATACGGGACCTAAAGAATAATTTTTTAACAATTAATTCAAATTATTATCACTTTTTCACTTAAATTCGCTGTTGTTTAACGTTCTGTCTAGCCGAGTGACGTCATTCCCTTCTTTGTTTACATTTCTCAAGAATAACGGACCTGCGCAGTGCGTAATCTCTTTATATCATTCTTGACTGCGAATACTGTGATTTTCCAATCAGATTGCCAAAGCAGATTGCTCTTTTAACAGAGTGGCATTGGTTTAGTAGAAAAAAGAGCAATCGCAGTGATTTGCTATTTTCAATCACAGTGACCAACTGTGACTTTGCAATCACAGTGAAAAAAGAGCAGTTTGCTCTTTTTTGCACACCACTAGTATATAGTACATCCAATACTCGTATGTACATATATGTAGACATATCAATAATTGCATTCACTTCAACTTCTGCATATATTGTACATAAGCGGTCCCAAAACTAGCCGATCTAACGTAAAGATGATGGTTGTAGTTTAGAAAAAAATATTTTGGCGAAAAATTTCAACCTTCTGAAACACAACTTTTAAGTTTCAAGACGCCACGTTGTTCAGTATTTTTATTTGAGCAATCAAAAGTAAACGATTTCAGTGAATTTTTAAACATGGGAAAAATTGGTCGCCGTTGTGTAATTCAATATTTCTATTTGAAATATTCCATATTAAAGCCGAGATAGCTTCTACTCGGAGGGGAGTCTGCTCTTTCGTTTTCGACTGTGAAATATTGGGTAGCAGAATTTAAACGGGGCCGTACGAGCTGCCAAAGTCGGTCCAGACACGGTTAAGAAAACCCAAACGATAGATGATCGTCGACTGCAGTAGGCTAGTGGGTCAGATAACTGAAATGATAGGTATTTCAAAACGTGCTATACATCGTATATTGACCAAGACGAACACCGTAGTGATGGACCAATTGAGGGGTCGACGCCAGACACGGTTAAGAAAATCCACAAAATGGTATTGGATGATCGTCGGCTGAAGGCGAGTGAGCTAGCTGAAATGATAGGCATTTCAAAAAGTGCTATACATTGTTTATTGACCGAAGATTTGAAGATGACAAAACTTTGCGCAAGATGAGTGCCGCGCTTGCATTAGAGCAAAAACTGCGTCGTGAAAATGTTTCTGTAGAGCGTTTGGAGATGTTTCACCGCAATAAATCCGAATTTTTGCGTCCATCACCTCACTCCTGAGATAAAGGAACAGTCAAAGCAGTGGACTGGAATGCGAGAATAGTGTTCATAGAAGGCGCAGACGGTTCTGTCTGGAGGCAAGATCATGGTGTCTGCTTCTTGGGATGCGCATGAAAATGTTTTTACTGATTATCTTCAGAAAGAAAAAACCATTAGCGATGAATAGAATGTTAATTTATTGCAGCATTTAAGTGATGAAATTGTGAAAAAGGACGCATTTGGGGGAAAAGAAAGTGTTGTTTCATCAAGACAGTGCTTCAGTTCACACATCCACTATTGCGACGGCCAATGAATTAATGAATTAAAGTTCAAATTGCTTAATCGCGTACCTTATTCACCAGAATTAGCACCCTCGGATTATTTTCTATTTGCAAAGTTGAAAAAACGGCTCGGTGGTAAAAGATTTGACATCAATGAAGAGGTGGAGTCTGCGCTTGATTGCTCTTTTAAGGAGTTTGACAGGTCCTACTATGAACAGGGTATAGAAACCATTGAATATCGCTGGAAAAAGCGTATCGAGCTAAGTGGAGATTATGTTGAATGAAATAAAGAAAATGTTTCACAACTTTCTTGTGTCTTCTTTGTTAGGATAGTTAGTTTTGGGACCGTCCTCGTATATGTACAGGGGTTGGAATTCGAAATGTTACCAATTGAAAATGCTTTGATACTTTGGCAGTTGAGAAATATGAGAAGCTCTCCCTTTCAAAGCCTTCAACTGAGTTCGTTTGTTTAATTATGCCTCGTTAGTTAAGACATTTGTCTCTGGTTAACTGCGACTATTTTCTCTGATTAACTGGTTGCTGCAATAGTCTTGGACACCTACAAAAAAAAGTATCTCCAATTAGCTGAGACAGTTGTCTCTTTCTGACTATCGTCTTTAATTATCTGAGACAGTCGCACTGACGAGCTGAAACTAGCGCCTCTAGCTAGTTTCAGCGGTTGCGTCTGGCCCGTTGATGAATAAATGATTTGTAGTATGTTTATAATAAA
>JAHXMU010025380.1:0-24113 GCA_019455685.1 Philornis downsi
AACTATTCTTAAATGAGTTATAGTTACAGTTTTATCTACCTTCTCTAAGAATCTTCAATTGCAACACTTTGAGTCCTGAGTACTGTCTCTTCTAAGAGTCAACGTTTAGAGCCACAAATTCGTTAACTAAAAACTGCTCGAACAATTCAAATTGAAAAAATATTTACATTTTTTAATTTAAAGCAAATATCTAACTAACATCACCATCATAAATTGTGAGACATTGCGAAATTTATTCAAAGCTCCCAACAGCTAGGATATATTCTTATCATCCACTATATACTGTTCGCCGAAGAAAAAAACGATAAATGAATGTCAAAATGTATAAACTAAACCCAAATAAGGACAAATCTTAACAAATGAGGACAATAACAATTGGTTAGCCTCATAAAGTATCGGGAAATAAGAACTCTCCCCATCACTTGCGAACGGCTGACAAATATTATTGATAATGTTAACAACAAGAACATAATTTGTTGACAAATGAAGGCAACTACAAATCCTAGATAAATCAAAAGGAAGCAAAGGATTTTTCCAAAACAAAAAGAAGCAAAAAATGACTGCCGTAAATCTTGTAAATGGGCCAGTTGGCAAAAGTCATAAAATTATCACAAAAATTGCATAAGCAAAGATCATATGTTCCTGGTTCGCCTGTGGGCCAATGTTATTATCGTAAATGTATACGGCCGGCTGACTGACTGACTGACTGGCTGGCTGGCGTAGTATCACAAACCAACTACCAAATGTTCTAATAAACGCTTTTTTGTTTTCCCTTTTTCTAATACTCTTTTAGTGTTGTTGTTGTTGTTCTTGTTGTTTTTGTCAAGCAACAGATTTTCTCAATGGTTATAATCCATTCAATTCCATAATATGTACCAGTATTTGGAAGTGGAACTGGTACACTACTCTACTACTACTCCTCGTGCACACATTTTCACAGTTCATAGAACTCACAGCTCTTAATCCGCAATTTAAATGTGGCAACATGTACAATTTGAATTGTTGTCGCATTTGGGTGCCACTGCTGCTGCTGGTGCTGGCACTGGTACTGCTGTTGTCGCATGGTGGTGATTGCGGCACTTCCAGAGGACACTAATGTGCGACACATCATCAATCGCGCTCCCTTCAACAACATAACTTCAAATGTACAACAGCATTGGAGCAAGGCGCACAATTCGCTACTGCTACATCTCTTTGGTGGTGGTACGAGGTTGCCTACGGCGATGCTGATACAGCGGCGATAATTTTTTACGGTCTTTGAGAAAAATATTAATAAAGGAATTTGAAATGCTAATGGCCAGAGTGGAAAAATCAAAGAAATATGTATGTTCGATTTGTTAGGAAATTCCGTTTATGCATTACAACAAGGAAATGCTATTTTATGTTATTATTTTATTACATTTAATAACTATTTTCATTAATAGCACAAGTTTATATGCTATTTATTATTATGGCAATTTTATTTTGCAAGAGATTACAATAAATGAGAAAAAATCTAATGATTTGATGTAGAAGAAAAACAAGAAAAATCAATAATGAAAATTAGACAGAGACTGATTCTTATAAGACATAAAGATATATTTATTATAATATTTTTTAACTGTTTTGCAAACAAAATATTGCCTGTGGAAATAAAAATCAATAAAATTATTTAATTTTTATAAGGTTCGAGAGCACATCTAAAATTAATCATAAAAATCCGGCGACACAATGGACACATTTGCATTGAAACAAAATGTAACAGTCCAATTAACAAATTTAAATCAACAAGATTCCTATTTCGATACTGTGTTCATAGCAGCCAGTTCCCAACGCTATATGAGCGGTTCAGAGCAGAATAGAGCTAAGGCTGTAAGTTTGACTGGGCCGAAGCTTATATTGGGTTATCCATTTTTCGGTTTCAAAAGTAAAGTTAAACAAAACACACATAAAGCTATGATTTGAAGCTTTTATTTCATTATAAAGCTTGGACATTGGCATTGTGAAATACAATGTCATTGATATGAACGCCTTTGGATTGGTTGCAGCGGTGGTTCCTTTTGTGATAGTTTTCGACCACTTTTTGCCCATATTTTGGGCGGTACGTTAAGGGATTATCGGCGTAAACACGGTCTTTGGCGTAGCTTCACAAAAAAAGTATAATGGCGTCAAATCGCATGATCTTGGTGGCCGATTGAAGTCGCCAAAACGTGAAATTACGCTTTCTGAAAACTTCTTACGCAATAAAGCTTAAAGCGGTCGTATTGAATCAGCACTTTGTAGTAGGTCTTAAATTTATTGAAGCGTTTTTCGGTTGTTAAACGATCCATATTCGTAAATGGCAAATCTTTCACTAAATAAATAACACTTCAAATGACAGGTATTTATTGGATGGTTTTGTTCCAGTGTTGTAAACGCTGCACCGGCTCATCCCAGTTTAATGGGTCGCACAAGAGCGGCTTCATCCCCTACATAATTATAAAATAATTGTTCTATTTCTTCAGTGAAAATCCTGACTTTTATACCTTCCTTCAGTTGAAGGTATAAAAGTATATTTCCTGCCAAAAAATAGAGCGTATTGATCACTTAAAAAGGCTGCTTTAAAGGACTGCCAAAATTCTTTTTATCGCCAGGTTAACACAACTGTGCTGTGTATAGAAATAGAGTTTAAGCGCAATCTATTATTTCATTTATATGCATTTCTCGATTTTTTCTCAGTTCAGTTTAGTCAAATTTTTTATGATGAAGAAAAATATCGAATAAAGGATTTGTCTTAAATTTTCTATTGCAAATGGAATTTCGTGTGCCGAAAAATGCTGCAAATATAACAAAATGGCTACGTTGAATAGACTTTATTAAAAGTACTTGCAAATGAGTGGTACAGTGCAAATGTGGAGGAAGATTTGTAAAGCTCTGGTCGATTATCAATGGTTTCAACGTCGAACTTTCTGTATCTCACGAATCTATTCGCACCACTTTGCAAGATTGTGTAGGTATGAAGAAAGTTTCAAAATACCTGAATTTGTTTCAAAAACTTAATTACGTAAATATCACTGAAGGCAAGCTATCAATTCTGAAACCACATTCATGAAACGTGTTATAACTGGTGATGAGACATGGGTCTACGAGTCAACAGGCTTCGAAATGGCGCCTTGCAACTGCAGCAAAACCGAAATGACCACATTAAATTCAATTAGAAGACAAGGTAATGTTGACAGCTTTCTTTGATTATCGCAGTGTTGTGCACTTGGAATTTTTGCCAGAAAGTTAGACGATATATAAAGAATGTTATTTAGGCATTATAAGGCGTTTGGAAGATTAAATTTGCAGAAGAAGGAAGAAAATCTTTCAATTTAGTAAAATAATAAGGCACTATCTTACAAAACAATAATATTGAATGAATTTGTGGCCAGAAACTCTACAAATATCATCGAGAAGCCAACGTATTTAACTGATATGTTTTTTTTCTCTCCAAAACTCGAACTATTACTTTAAGACACCGGTTTTTCAGCCGACAAAAGACATAACAGAGAATTTGCGGCGATAACTGAAATTTTTTTCAGAAAATACGTCTGGAAAATACTTGGATGATTAGATAATTCGCTGGTATTAGTTAGGAAGAGTTCTAGTTTGAAGGTGATGCAATAAATTTAATGAATAATAAATTTTAATGAATAAATAAAATTTAAAGCAAAAATTTTTTTTTATGATTTATTGACCAATTCTTTGTACTATTTTTACAAACTATGTTTCATTTAATGCGGCAGAAAATGTAACACTCAAAAGGAAACGTTTAAAGTATAAAGTATGTTTTACCCAAATATGTATGATTCTAAAAGTTGATTAAGCGATGTAGATTTTTGACTATCGTTAGGAATTTCCAAACTAATGAAGGATTTAACCTGTATATTTTTGGCTTAATAACTTTATAGAAGTTCTTTAGAATTCATTCCAATTTGGTACATATCATGTGCAGACCAGCGGTTATGAAATCACTAAATGGATAGAACTTTATATTTTTATTATTATATTTTGTATGAGAAGAGGACTTTTTGGACGCAAACTCATTTTACAATGAACAGTGCGTGGTTAAGAATATATAAGTTTCGCAGTAGTCGAACATAATGCCTGTTCACTTGCTATATGTATATATAGAAAGATTTAATTAATTTCTCCATTCTTTGATCTCACAAAACATCAGTCAACCAAATGTTTCTAAATATCTCAGACCTTATTAAATTTTGCAACATCCTAAAGGAACCCTTTTGCGAACGCATAACATTTCACCATCACTCACTCCTACTTCACACCTATAAGAATCCAAAGAATCTATGAAGAATCTTTATCACACCATTCTAGACGTGGCAGAGCGTAAAATCTCTGCATTTCTTACGGAACTTCCGCAAATGTCATTCCCACGCAGTCGGCAGCCCACCAAATAGCCAACCATATGTAAAACAGCCGTCCGGGTACAGATCATGTTTTGCACCTCTCCCTTCAACATGATCATTCTCCGGTACTTGTCCCTAAAACGGTTGGTACTCACATATTAAAGTAATTAATTTACAATTGTTTGGGCTACAGTGTGTACTTGGCGGGAGAGCGACCAAGGACTTGAATGAATGAATCATTTCGGCTAGCGCTCGCAAGGCGTTTTCCACGCTGTGTCTGTCCGGTGCGCAACCCACCAGGAGCCGCAATAAAAACAGCGCCTGTACCTTTCAGCAGGTATGAAGACTTCCTCGAATGCTCTGTGGCTGTAGGTGTGTGTGTGTGTGTTAGTGCTGAAAATTCAAACTTCTAAATTATTGCTCGCCGTAGTCATACTGTCTAGAGGTGTGCAAGAAAATGTTCTCACGCTTTTGGCCAGTGCCTGAGTAACAACATAGGAAAAAAAACGCGAAATGTGTTGCAGGGATTTTCCAATAGTTCAACACGGAAATACTCGGTATCCTGCAAAACCTGGCTGAAATCTATATGAATGTGCGCTGTATTGGCATGTGGATGGCATTTCACATGTTGACGTTAAACGTTTTCATTTCTACCGTACATTTATGCAGAGAATTTCCAAAATTTTTCAACGAATTTGTGAAATTTTGTACGTGCATTGGCGTGAGAACATTTTTTGCTTCTCGCTTTCTGTGAACCAGCAATGTTAAAGCGTTACATGGCGTTAATTTGGTGATGGTCTGTCCTTTACCTGTTGTTTTTGGTAAAATGTTGAAAAACAAGGAAACAAGACATGAATTTCCATTTCTACACATGAGGATATCCCAGCAAGTTGTCGACATTCGATTATCATATGGCAAGGATTTCAATGTTTACCAAACTACCAAACGAAAAAAATTGAGGAACAAACTTGGCCATACGTTTTAAATGTGGCAGACATATGATGTGATTTTTCTTAATGAAACAATATTTCCATTTGTTGGCAAGTGAGCGAAAGTGTGTGTTTTTGCCCATTCATCTATTGCCACTTTGCCTTTACTGGGCGGATGAAATTAGGAATGAGCGGTGATTGAAGAACATCAACTTACAAAACGAAATTCAAAGCGTGTTTTTATAAATACATTTGTGCTAAAAGTGCTCGATGTGATTATTTTTCATTATGAGATTATTTAGATAGAAATATTAAAAAATCCCAAGGACAAATGTTAACATACTAAACACTAACTAAATCATGGCAAGAAATTGTTTCAAAAAGAAGCGCTAATGGTCAAAAAGAGTGCAGCTAATGGCCAAAATTCACAAAATGCTGATTGATGTTTTTGGAACCTAATGTAGGCATGGCAGCATCTCTTCTAACCGCGACATCTCACGCAAAATGAAGCAGGTTCTGAATTTTCGCCTAAAAAACGCTGTAGCCATTGTTCAGTCTGAGTTAAAGATCAGGTTGCAAATCCTCGCTGGATACACCAAACACCATCTTCATCACTTCGTCTCAGATCAGATCATCTACATTGTGTGGTAGTTAAGACCGGCAATTGCAGTATGATATGCCCACGGTGCACCGGGCAAAACCTTCAGGACGAGTCTTACTTAAACTCCTGTAATTCGGGAAAACTAGTTATTCTGTTTGTTCCAAATTATACTTCTAATGCAACACGGTTTTCGGCTCAATCGCCTTAAAAAATTGCTTTGTCTATAGTACAACAACTGCAATTATCCAGTATATAAATGCTCATTTAACGATCCTTATATCCTCTCCCTTACCAAGGTGCACAAAAGTAAGGTAGACATTTTTTACTACAAACAAATTGTACTTTACTTTCTTACTTATTTCGAAACTGTAAATTGAGTCAAATAGTTAGTTAATGGATAATTTTCATGACATGTGTTCAATAATGAACATGTGTAGTACAGTTTATGTTATTGTACTGATAGGGATTTCCAAATTGTCAGTTTTTCCTCCATATCTATGACTGTACTGATAAAGGAAAGTGTCCTTATGTTGGAATACGTTCCCGTGTCCAATACCTCATCTGCTTCTTGAAGTATCTGAGCGATATTTTCAAATCTTTCCTCAAGATATTTCTGGATCATTCCTTCCTTCTCGACTTTTGGAACTGCTTGAGTGATCATTGTTCCAACTTTTTGTCACCGTTCCACCAGAGTTCAATTTTTGAACCTCTTGCTCTTTCTCTTTTTTTTTGTGTTATTTCCTACTGGACACTATTTTTCGGTTGTAAGCCACCGAAACGCCACAAAATTTGAGCAACTTGCCCCTTTTTTTTACTACTATTTTTCGGTTGTACACCACCGAAACGCTACACAATTTGAGCAACTTGCTCTTTTTTTACTTTTAATTTCTCACTGGAAACTATTCTTCGGTTGTGGGCCACCGAAACGTCACAAAATTTTAGCAACTTTCCCCCGTTTTGTCCTCACTGGAAATTACTCGAAGGACCAACAAATGCATAAAACGTCAGTTCGAGCTCGAAGGACCAAAGAACTGATGAAACATCAGTTCGTGTTGAGTAGTTGTAAATTTCTCGAAGGACCAACAAACTGGATGAAACAACATGAAAACTGCTTCCTTAAGGGAGTTCACCGATGAGACATCTTAAATAAAAAATACTGCTGAAATCGTTTACCCATTTTTTTACGCATGAATTTTGTTCGAAATGAACCATTTGTATGTTACGTCATTTAATTACTTTAATGCTTTCTGGTGAGCGATAGAGGAAGCTATAGCCTGTTTCATCTGCTATGTAAGAGGAAAAATGAGCTACGGCATCCAATTTGTTGAAATTTTTTTGTTGGGTATTAATGAGTTTCAACAATAAAGGTGGCAACGTAGCAAAAGTTTTTCTATCACCGCAACTCCTAGTACAGAGTTGTTCTTATTTGACTGAAACGCCTATGATTTTAACGGTGATTTTAACTTGCAATTTGTAGAGACGGTAATGGAATTCTAGAATAAAATTTTCGGATACTTTTTTTAAAAATAGTTTTTTTTTTTTAACTTATAGTAAATTTTTATAATTAAAATTTTAAAAATAGATTAATGTAATACATTAATTGTATTATTATATATATAATTAAATTATATACAAGGTGGCGCAATAGAACGTGCATATTGCATCATCTTTTTTTGCGAGGTGGAAAGGCGCGGGCGGGGGGGCGCCTACATCGTTGGGTTGGCGGACTCATGTAGTTTTAGTCGCTATATATCACTTCGACGGGAATCGTCGCGCATTTTGCATGCGCGCATTTTACGAGAACTCTCGTTCATATATTGCTACTAGGCGACTATATTGTGCTGGATATGGACTACGGCGAGTTAGTGAAGCTCCGAGTGCTAATTTAATTAAAATATGGGTAAAGCGTTTTGAAGAGACCGGTTCAACATTTAAACCACAAGCAAATGGTCGCCCAAGAACATCTAGGACCGAAGACAATGTTGAGAGAGTTATGGAGTCAGTACGAGGAAATCCACAAATGTCGACTCGCTAGAGATCGTCTGTCTTACAATTATCGCGACGAAGTTTGCAACGAATTTTAACATTGGATCTTAAACTGCATCCATATAAGCTGCAATTAACACAAGAATTGAAAGAGCCTGACTTCATAGCAAGGCTCGCATTTGGTGATGAAATGCTTAATCAATTTTCCAATTTTGACAATATCCTTTTTTCTGACGAGGCTCATTTCCTTATGAATGGGTTCGTAAAAAGTTAAAATTGTCGTTACTGGAACAGTGAAAATCCCAAAATCAAACACAAGAAACCATTGCATAGTCCTAAAGTGACAGTATGGGCAGCAATCTCTGGCAGAGGAATAATTGGTCCTTTTTTCTTCGAAAATGCGTGGCGCCAAAACGTCACGGTTAATATGGAACGCTATGTTGAGATGTTGGACGGATTTTTGGCTCCAGAAATTGAAAGTTCAAGAATAGTGAATTCCAGAACTTGGTTCCAACAAGATGGAGCTACCTGTCACACATCAAATGACTTCATGGCGGTGGTGAAGCAGATGTTTCCTGGCAGACTGATTTCGAAAAGAGGTGATATCCCATGGCCCCCACGTAGTCCAGACTTGACGCCTCTTGACTTTTTTTGTGGGGATACCTCAAACACAAAGTCTACAGTAGTAATCCAAGAAACATCGTTCAGCTCAAGGAGAATATCCGTGGTGAAATGGCAACCATTACACCAGTATTGCTGAAGAAAGTTTTCAATAATTTTCGTTTGCAGTTAGAGGAGTGCCGTCGTAAAGAGGGTCACCATTTAGATGATGCTATTTTTAAAAAATAAACTCCATTTATTACTCTACAATGCCTTAGATTTATTTTAACCATACCTTTTGTATTTGTTTTTTAATCTATTTTTTAAATATGCGCGTTCTATTGCGCCACCCTGTATATAAATACATTAAATTATATATGTAAATATATGGATGTCAATGTCTGGTTTTTTAATTTAATAACGATATATTGAAATTGCTTGTCCCAAAATTTTTGTATACTACTAGTAACTTTTCAAGGGAAAGAAAAATTAAGAAAAGATTGTACTACCTCTAACAATTATTTTTCAAAAGGTAGCGTTATTATTGCTACTTTAAAGTAGTATATAATCTTTTTATTGGAAGCAATCTGGAAGCACTTCTGCTGGAAATATAGAATCGGCCCATGTTGCTAACTTACCGCTAATGAAAATACTCTATTTTGGAGTGTTATTTTTTGGTAGGGAGTATTCATAAAGGCAAAGGGTTTGATTTGCATTTTCTTATTCTTTAAGGATACCTATGTAATGGAACTTATTGGCATATTTAATCTCAGCGAAAACTATAGGACAGGATGTCATCATTTTTGGAGCAATCTACGATTTTTGAATTCCTTTACATTCGCCCCATTTTCTGTATTATTTTATATAGAAAATTAAGAAAAAAAAACTTGGAATTTTTCACAATTACATTTTTACATTTGTGATGCCAAAAAACCTGTACTATTAATAAACACCGTCTCCTGCTATCAATAGCGCTTTTAATATATTCCTATTCGTTGAAGCTCTAGGATACGATAATAAAAATACCTTATCTTACGTGTTCGTTATACACGTAGCGATTCCTATATGCCTAGTTCGTTATAGCCAGATTCGTTAAAATCATGTTACACTGTAAACATTTTCTTAGCTTATGTAAACTGTTCTTACATGGCCCCACTTTAAAATAAGTAACCAAATGGGTGAAAACCCTACCCAGTTTCTATTTGCCATCTCTGTCAAAGTAACTTCTCTCCATAAGCATCTAAACTTTTATCTGGTTTATAACACACTTTTCGGTTTAATGGTCTGCTTGACGGGGTAAAAACATTCACGCTAAATCCTCTGATGCTCTTCCTCCTCCCCCTCCTCATCAAACGCTTATGGCGTTAAAGCGCGAAAATCTGTTGGTTAAGGTTAATTTCCAGATTATAACCCAGTAAAGTAAACAAATCTCTGATTTGGTTGCCACTTTTATGCTTTGTTAATATTTACACGCTACTACCGAACTGGCAACACTTTGCCCGTTTCACTTCATTGGTGTGATGTGGCGAAGGGAGAGGAGGGTACGCTTGTTTGCAGGGTTCACCATTCAATGCCACATTCAATACAGAGGGTTTAGGTTGCGTTATGTTTTTACCATCTATTCTTCTTCAATGTGAATTTTGTTTGCCAAGCCGTTAAAGTGTATTAAACTAAACTTTTATGTTATTTAATTATAATTCTTTCGTTTCTCTTAGTATGAATGACAATAACAATAACAACCATAAGCAGTTAATATTTAATGTTATTATCTATACACTACAAACACCAACCCCGTCCCAAATGGTTGGTAGCTCAGTAATGGCTCATCGTTTCAACCCTATAAAAAATTAGCGATAATAATTTGCCTTATTATATTCTAAGACATTGTTATTGTTTGCTGTTTCAACTATTTCACAGTAGCCAATTAACACCATCTACTGCGCTAAGTGGATGATAAGAAAAAATTTGTTGGATTGGGGTAGGGGGGGAAACATGGATTTAATTTAATATTTTTCTTCGGTAATATTATTCGTGTACATATAGATATTCATACAATTGTATCACACCAAACCTATAAGAAATAAAGCGGCAGAAGTTATAATTAACTATACTCATGGTAGTTACTTTGTTTAGCTTTGTATCGTAATGCAATAGTAGTATATTTTCTATAGAAATTTTAAGAAATATAAAATGTTTGGAAAATATCATACATTTAATAGGACAAAGAGAACTTTGGGATGGCCTTATAATATTATTTTCGTTCAGTTCAAGCGGGCTTAACGTTTGTTTAAAAAAATTTGAACGACTTCACATGTTTCGATTGACTACTGTGTGTAAAAACGAACACTAGTTTTCAATTTTCAATTCCGTCAATATATCGAAACTCTTTTTTATTAAAAACAAAGTGCACTGTGATAGACATCTCTGTCAAATTTCTTTAATGTCTGAGCTACGCTTGATTTTGGACAACACCAAAAGAGTTTCTAGCGATTTTTATATAAAAATTGCAATAAATTTTGTTTAAGAAATAGAATTTCAGTTGCGAAAACGTTTAAAATATTGCAGAAAGTCTTCAATGTATAGATTTTGCCCGAAAGCAATTTTCACGAATAGAATAAACAGTTCAAAGAATGTCGAGAATGAGTTGAAGCTGAAAAGAGCGCTAGACGGCCACCAACATCTGCCGACAAATGTCATGAGGAAAACAATCGAGATTTAGTGTCCAAAAACCTTCATTAATAGTTGCTGAAGATGTTAGGATTTCAAAATTTAAAAAGAATCTGTCAACTTTAATTTAAAGGATATTTATTGGTGAGCAAATCTCGATTGATACCAAAAACCCTCGATTTTTTCGTCGAGCTTTAATGAATTCTGACTACCAGCATGTTGCAAAATGGGCTAATATGGGAAATGGGATTTGGATCTACGAGGGCGGTTTCAAAACTAGCCGACCTAACGTACAGATAGAAGTTGCCAGTAATTTGAAAAAAATTATGTTGGTGAAAAGTGGCAACCTTACAAAATATATGTTTTAAGTTTCATAGTGCCATGTTGTTTAATATTTTTATTTGAGCCATTAAAAGTGAATATTTGAAAGGCCTCAGTCCAACTAAAATTAAAGCCGAGTTAGATTATACTCTGGGGGAGTCTAGTCTTTCGTTTACGACTGTAAAATATTGTGTAGCAGAATTTCAACAAAACCGTACGAGCGGACTAGTGGCTAACCAATTGAGGTGTCCACGCCAAACACGGTCAAGAAAATCCATAAAATAGTATTGGATGATCGTCGGCTGAAGGTGTGTGAGCTAGCTGATTATACTAGCAGGCATTTCAAAAAGTGTTGTAAATCGTATATTGTACAAAGAAAGCTGTGCGCAAGATGGGTGCCGCGCTTGCTTTCAATAGAGCAAAACCGCGTCGTGAAGATGTTTCAGTAGAGTTTTTGTTTAGAGTGTTTTCAGCGCAATAAACCCGAATTTCTGAGTCGTTTTATAACCATAGATGCGACATAGGTGCATCACTTCACACATCAGACAGAGGAACAGTCAAATCAGTTAACTGAAATGGGAGAATCGTGCCCAAAGAAGGCAAAGAAAGTCCCATCTGCAGGCAAGGTCATGGCGTCTGTTTTTTTTGGATTATTTTCACTGATTATCTTCAGAAAGCAAAAACCTTTTTGCAGCGTTTAGGTGATGAAGGCCACATTTGGCGAAAAAGAAAGTGTTCCGATATTTATATTAATTGTAATACAGATATTCAAAACATGTAAAAAGTCTATTTTAATTCAAAATTTATCAAAAAAAGAAAAAATAAGTTTGATTATAATTTTATATGGATTACGTTTGTCATCAAAAGCTTTTAATTTTCCGTAATACTTATGTTTGACTTTTTCGTTTCACAAATTTTCCGCTGAATATAAAGCAATAAAACACTGTTGCACTTAAATTTCATGTCGATAACTTTTTCTAACTGAGGCGTAAAACGATATGTTCTGTATGCTTATAAATAATACTCGCATATCAACACAACATGACGCATGTCAAAAAATGAGCGCGCTGTCATTATCTCTTTGATTGCTAATTTATCTCAAAAGCTAAAATATTGTTCTTATTATAACTTTTGAGGAATCTGCATATGTATATTGTTTTCTTACAATCTTATTTAGGACTGTCACTACACTGGAGCTCACCATGTCCATTCTGGTACCTCCCATACAAAAAATGGCGAATTTGACAAATTATATTTTCTCTCATAACTTACCAATTATATGTTCGATTCAGCTAACATTTTGTACCACTTAGAATAACAAGTGATAGTGGTACAGTGGTCTGAAAACTGTATGGGGTGTTAAAAAAGTTCTAGAACCTTGCTTCTTACTCCTATGATCGGTTTTGTCATAACTTTCGAAATATCCTCACCAATCCGCTAAAACTTTCAATGCTGTAGTTTTATCCAGCTTTCTAGTTTAGGACTGAAACTGTGTGAGTCAACCGCATCTATTCTGATTCATCTCTATTTTAGAATTAAAAAATGATGCCAGTCTTATTATTTAATAAAAGAAATAAAAGTATGGAGTAGGAATCAACTAATTGTATGGTAAATTTTGTATTGTTTGAATTGTAAAGTTCGCGGGGTTTAATGTCTTGTCTCAACTGAATTCATTATTCAGAAAAAAGTGGACAGTTTCTGGAAGTGGCGCATTTAGTTAAAAGTTAAGGTTTTAGTTAACTGAGGAATCCCTATGTAAATATCAGGAAACACACATTTTTACGTAGATTTTAGTTAAATTTATCTATAGAAAGTATAAAAAATGAGAAAGATGCAGTGCTTATAGCGGTACTATAGAGGAAGTTGACAGAAATATCTAATTCTGGGAAGAAAAGGAAATATTTTTTTTTTAACATATCTGGAAATGAAAATCTAGTGAAATTGGGCATAATTAGCGATCTATATGCTTCCAATAATGTATAACAAAATATACTATCTAATTAGCTTTATCTAGGGACGGTGGCACCAATTCGATAGCCTGGGGAAAAATGGTTAAGTTAATATTTTCAAACTCTGGTATTAGTTAGTAGTACTAAACGTCTACATTTTACGCCGTGCCCTGTCTGTAAGACAAATAAAATTAGAGTCTGAGGTCGATCCTCCCGATAGATATTGACAATTTCGAGCAACAGAGCTATTCAAATTCGCATTTAGATTGAACGTGGAATGTCAAGCCACCTTCGGCCCCCGGAAATCCATCCATTATCAACTTTTCGCCTCAGATAATCAATAAAAGGAATACAAAAATCCGTTTTTCCCCTTGGAAAATTCCTTTTTTGCTTCAGTAAGTGAAAGTAAACCAAAATATTCAAATATATATAAAAATATTCCGTGTAAAGGAGAAAAACAAAAGTATTTATTTAGTACATATTAAAAATATATTTTTAAATTTTTACTTATATCGCTTAAGTGTACAGTTACTTGAGTGTACTGGCTACAGAATATTAGTTTTAAAGTTATAGCCATCGGCACAGTGGGTGTTTTTGAAAAAAATGGAAATAAAACTGCTGTTTCTAAACGGATAGTCCGATTTTGACGAAATTTCATATAGCTATAGCAGAACATTGATGGGAAAAATAACAACATAACATAACATTTGTAATTATAAATATTTTTAACGAAATTTTGCATTTGTAGAGAAATTTAGATAGTAAGTGTTAAATTGAAACGAAAAGTAGAGATTCATTACTAGAAATCCCATAATTCTCAAAAAATTAAAATTTAAAAATTACAAAAAATATGATTTTTTGTCAAACCAAAAGGAGGCCGAAAAATTTCCTTTGCAGAATTATTTACAACAAATCAGGCCATAAAAACCAGGCTGTCTTTTTTGATATCAGTGATGAGTTTCGGGAATCTATGACTGAAAGTTGATATTTCTATTTCGTAAAAATTCAAATTTAAAAAAAAAAAAGTTTTTGCTTTACAATGCCCGTTATGAAGCTACCTTAACAAGTTTTTTTTTATAATTGTAAAAAAATTTAGGTCATTTTTTGGGAAATCGAAAAACTGCGAAAAATCGACTTATTAATTTTTTGCTTTAATTACGTATAACTTTTGACTAAGTGTATTTTTTAAATTCTTTTTTTTTTCTAAATACATAGAATTTTGTTAAATTAATTTTAAATTTTTAATTTTGCTTTAATAGGATAAAAATTTAAGAAGTTGTAAGTTTTCAAATTCCTGAGGTGCCCTATTTTGGGGCATTGTGACGTAGTCCCCTTTAGAGGTATAAGGTGCAAATTTAAGATTTAAATTCAACTACACTTCTGCTATAGCCATATGCAATTTCATCAGAATTGGACCACACGTTTAGAAACTACAAATGATTTATTTCCATTTTTTTTTCAAATGCACCCACTGTACATCGTTAAAAGCGGAATTAAACCAAAATTCCATACAATGTTTTGGGCTTTATTGTAGGCATTATGAGGCCCAGCTCGATTTTTAATTCAGACTAGGCGTTTTGGAAGATTTTAACCTAGGATGCAATTTAAAATCCATGCATAATCGAATTTTACATAAAGTTTAATGAACTTTGATTCATCAGGTAAAACACATTCCTTATTTGGAGTTTTTTTATATAATAGCAAAAAGAGAAGAAAATTGTGTTGATTAGGTAAAGATTACACTTTTTATAATATTTATGAATTCGTGAATCGAATTATGTATCTCGCAATCCAGGGAAAATTTTATATATGAGTAGTGTTAACTTATAAAACTCAATACATACATATTAGTGTACCTCAGTTCAAAGAATTTAAAACATTTTTCTTACAAAAGTAAGCATTTTTCTGCATTTTTTTTTTTTTTAAATTTACCTTTTGTAGTGAAAATTTTGCCTTTTTCCGTTATCAAGTTCTGGCAACCCTGATGTCAATATATGACCTTTCAAACCTACGCAGCAAAAAAAGTGAAAGCCATTCAATAAGAATCACGAACTTTTAAACTACTTCCAAATCTACGGTAATGAAGTTCTTGAAAACATTGATTCGACTCCCTTTTGTAATTCCTAACAATTAAAGCAAAACATTTTTATATGAAATACTCGTATTCCAAAATCAATTACAGGTTATCTATTTTTCGGTTTCAAAAGTAAAACACACATAAAGCTATAATTTCGATGAAACTTTTATTTCAGTATAATGCTTGAACACTGCCATTATTTACGGAATACAATATCATTTAAATGATCGCCGCTGGATTGGTTGCAGCAGTAGGTTACTTTGAGGTAGTTTTCCACCGCTTTTTCGCACATTTTGGGCAGTATCTCGGCGATAATTTGACTAGTGTTCGTTTTGAAAAGCTCCAACGTTTGGGGATTATCCGCGTAAACACGGTCTTTGACGTAGCCCCACAAAAAAAAAGCGTCAAGTCGCATGACCTTGATGGCCAATTGAAATAGCCAAAACGTGAAATTACGCTTTCTGGAAACATCTCATGCAATCAAGCAAAATCGTATGATCTTGGTGGCCAATTTACGATGCCAAAAAGTGAAATTACGCTTACGTATTGTGCGGTTCGTGGCACCGTATCGCTGAAACCACATATCGTCCAGTTTATAATCTTCAATTGCAGGCCAAGAAAGAAGACGGTTATTATACGGCAATAGCGCTCTGAATTGAAATTCGGATTATCCGCCACACTTTCACTAACAGAAGCGACAGTGCGTAAATTGCGATGATGTACAGACCTGACCACATCTGTAATGCTTCGAGTCTCTTCAAATTTCTTTACAATCTTGCCAATATCTTGCACAGTTAGTTGATTATGACGGCCATAACCCCGTAATGCACGAAAAGTGTCTAATATTTGAATCATCACTTTTGTAGTAAGTTTTCACTATTTTTACGCATTCTTCGGTTGTTAAACATCCATCCGTCCATATTCGTAAAAAGCAAATCTTTCACTAAATAAATAACACTTCAGATGGCAGGTATTTAACAGCTGACAGACTTGCCAGATCGGCGGTTTTGAAACCATTAAATGAAAACCTAATATGATGACCGATATATTAAATTTCTTATTCAATTTATAAAAACTACAAATATTCAGACGTATACATTCAAACGTATACATTTCCTATCGCCATAGAAATCTAAATCTTTAATGTCCGTCCATATTATTGTGGACTGTAGTTGAAGGTAGAGGGTGTATGAGCTTCGATTGTACAAAAAATTGGGTGCTTTTCCAATTCTGTCTGTCTGTCTACTGGTCTTTTTACGGAATCTTTAGGTTAGTTTTCGTAATAAAAACACCCCTTAAGAATGTTTTTTCAAGGGCAATTTTAGTGCGATTATTTATATTGGGGAAATACTCTTCACTAGAAGATTTTTCTGATCACATAATCTGAAACAACATTCTTTTGAATAATAAAAAATTGCAACCAAATATTTGAAATTTCGTTGCACCTCTGTCACCCATGAATATGTAGAGTAGAGACATCATAAAATAGTGCCCTATAGTAATTTCCTTGGTGATTAAGCATTTGGTAACCATATCCCCATCATAAAATGCGATGAATATTTGCTTCCTTGGATGCATTTATTTTGCTCAATATTTATACATTTTACAAAATATATTTTTTAATATTATAGAGCCTACGATGGTTGCAAAAGTATTTGAGGCCTCACTTTTGAATAACTTGAAAATACCTTAAAATTGTTTACTAAGTTTTTAACAACAATCGATAATTTGCAATGGCTTCTTGAATAGTTTTAAAAGCTTTGGCCGATGTTCTAGCTGTTGCTACATGGTGATTAAAGAGGCAAAAATGACTTCAAATCCTTCGAAACTGTCAATTATTCCCTTTATCCGTTTTTGGTTTAAGAATCCTTAAAAAATAATTTGTCCCCCAGGTTGTCAATGCTGGCTTATTGAAATTTTACTTGATTATGCCATTTTATTCAAATACTCATAACTTTTTAAAATATTTGCTTTACATTTGTGTGGCGCAAACTTTATACTAAACACAAATAAACAATATATTCACAACAACAATGCCAACAACAATTTCAATAATAAACACAACTACAATTATTTGTACAAAACACAATCGGGGCAAATAAAACTTTTGTGAAAATTAAAATTTTATTGCAGACTATAAACCAAAATATCGATATTTGCTTTTAATTGTTATTTGAATTATAATAATTTTTCAGTAATAATTATTATTATTTGTGTACATATATTTATATATGTATATATATATATATATATATATGTGTGTGTGTGTGCATGTATGCATTGTAAGGCGGCGTAAGGACATATTTCAATTATTTGTATTTGTATTCACTCGTTTGCTTTGGGCAAATACTGTTAAATAAGGGCTGGATACACAAAACTCTCTCTGTTTGTTTAAATGGACTATATCCCGAAATGTTTAATTCTTGATTTAGCACTATGAAAGCAATAAAACTCCAAGCAATATAGGAGCGAAGGGGTGAAAAGTGCACTGCTATACACTGTCTGGCATTTAAATTTACTGCAGTCTTCTCAAGTAGTGAGAAAGAGTCGGCCAAAGTGGGATTGCTTGTGAGCAAGAACAAAATCAAGTAGTTTTGTTTTATGGTACAAAAGAGAAAGTTTACTCTTTTGAAGCAATACGTAAATATAGATAAATCAAATTGTGGGGTGGTGGATGATTTCATCCGCTCAACATAACCTAGGCACATTGATGTTGGGATATAGCTGGTATATATCATAGTTCACGCGAAGGCTATACTCTCCGATGATGGGTCTCTACATATATATTTTTCGGGAGTCTCGATGACTTCCAGAACTGATACATCCGCTTGTGTTGTAACCTAAGATTCGGCGCCACATAGCAAGGCAGATAAAACCAATGTCTGGCACAGTAGAATTGTTGTCTGTCGAGACAGAGAGCTTTGTCATTAAAACACTTGTTTACTATTCTCTTAATTTTAATGCTGGCATTATTAGTTTTATTCACAGCGGGGCCGAGATGAAAAGATTCATCCATCACTCCAAAGTTATGGTCGTTAAGAGTACACTCTTTGTTCATTAAAACAAATAACTTTAATCTGTTCTCGCTTATAACCAGATTCTTTTTGGGTGATTTCTTCTCAATGTTTGAGAAGACTGCAGTAACATCTCACAGTTTTTTGCCAATAATATCTGCATAATCGGCATATGCAAACAACGTATAGCTTTTGTTAAAGATGGGAGCGGTCATGTTAACTGTAGCTTTTCTCATATTCATCTGCAACAGTATGTCGCAGAGGTCGTACGATAAAATGTCTCACTGAGATTTTTGCCTATCATTACTGAAGACTTCGTGTCGGTCAATGTCATCGTGCAAAGACATTTCAGCTTTGCAGACATTTCCATCTATGCCATATCGAAGGCAGATACATTTTTTTGACACGATAATGATAATTCACTTTGACAGATGACGTTTGAATGCCAGTTTTTTTACAAATCGAATAAAACACTCAAATTTTTGCATCATATATTAAAATTTTGTATTGGAATCGATAAATTGGTCCTTGCCATTTAATTTTTAAAGATAATTTCATGTTGTCCGCGGCTCCATCTCAAAATGTCAATTCGGAAGCTCCAATTTTTCGTCACTTTTTCTAGCATTTCGGCCTGTATTCCACGAATAACGCGCGTTATGTTATCCTGTAAGGCTTCAATAGTGTTCGGCTTGTCCACATAGACTAACGACTTGACATAACTCCACAAGAAATAATCACGAGGCGTTAAATCGCAAGATCTTGGGGGCCAAATCGAGAGATAAGCTGCTCACCGTATTCATCCCTCCACATATCCATTTTTTCACGAGTCCTGATGAAACCACATGTCAACCAAGTTCAACTCAGCCAATTGGGGCAAAAAAAATTACGTACTATGGCTCGATATCGTTCGCCATTGACGGTAACGTTTCTTCCACGGTCGTCTTTGAAGAAAAATGGACCGATGATGCCACCAACCCATAAACCACACTAGACTGTCGTTTTTTCGGGATACATCACTCCAGATGCAACAGTTTTGCTTGTTTACGTATCCGTTCAGCAAGAAATGAGCCTCATTGCTGAACACAATTTTTCGACAAAACAGCGGATTTTCATTGAGCTTTTGTAAAGTCCATTCACCAAAAATTAAACGTTGTGGTATGTCATTCGGCTTCAATTCTTGCGTGAGTTGAAATTTATAGGCTTTCAAACCCAAATTGACGTGTAACATTTTCCTTGTGGTTGAGTAACACAGGCTCAATCGCTGAGAACGGCGACGAATTGACATTTCACGGTCGTCATTAACACTGGTCGCTACGGCTGCAATATTTTCTTCGGTACGCACTCTACGCATGTGAGTCGATGGTTTTATGTCCAACAAAGTAAATTTGATGCGAAATTTGTAGATAACAGCACGAATTGCTGATTCAGCAGGTCGATTATGCCGACCATAAAATGGTCGTATCAAACGATGCCCATTTGTCATAGAGCACGAATTTTGATAATAAATTTCAACGATTTGCAATCGTTGCTCGTTTGTTAGTCTTTCCTTGATAAAATGGCACAGAGTATACTGTACACTTTTCACTTTGACAGATGACGTTTGGACGCCATCTTAAAAAATCACCCTATACAAGCATATATACGAGTATATATAGTGACAAAAAGAGAGCATGTGTGTTTTTTACTCTTTTCCAACATTTGGCCAATTATTGAATCACGAGGTTTAAAACCACACAGATAATTAGAATAGGTTTTAGTCTTCCACATATCACTCTAGACAGAACCACAATGAATAATTACAGACAAAGGTTACATTTGTCTCTAGAGTGGCGAGAGGTCAAGCTAACACTGCCCTCTTGCCCGCTCTCTTCGTTCAATATTTCGATAATTTTGCATATTTTTGTTATTATTGTTATAGATTATAATGACTGATGCAGCAATTGAATTGTTTCTCTGGCTGTATGACATGTGGCGCCGTCTTGTTGAAACCACATGCCCTCAACATTCATTTCTTCAATTCTAGGCACGAAAAAACTAGTTATCATTTCACGATACCGAACACCATTGACTGTTTGCGCTTGACATGCCTCATTTTCATAAAAAAAAGGTCCAATGATTCCTCCAGTCCAAAATCCACACCACACAGTGACACGTTGAGGATGCATTTGCTTCTCGTGAATCACTCGAGGATTTTCCTCACCCCAAATGCGACAATTCTGCCTATTGACGAAGCCATCAAGATGGAAATGGGCCTCGTCACTGAAGATGATTTTGTCGGCAAAATCAGCATTTTCATGTTGTCTCTCCAATACTCAATTAACGAACTCCCTTCGCTGTCCATGGTCAGCTGGCTTCAGTTCCTGAGTCAATTGAACTTTGTATGCATGAAGATGCAAATCTTTCTTCAAAATTCGCTGCATAGTGGATTTGGAGACACCAATTTGCTGAGCTCGGTGTCGAATTGAGGTGGATGGAGTTTGAGCGATCACCACGTACAGCTGCGACATTTTCGGTCGATCGACCCGGTCGATAACAGACCCAGTTTTGGCAAATTTATCCATTAATCTCTTTATCCAATTCTCTTTTGGAAAAACTTTCACCATTTTGGTATAACAATTTCACAATGAGAATGCGTTGTTCATTCGTGTAGCGCTCCATTTTTACTAACGTCGTACCTCCTACTAGCAAACAATAACAATTGTTCAAATGTCAAACAATGACACTTCGAATGGCGCCAAATTTAAATCTTGCGTTCTTGTTGGGACACTTTAGTAATGTAAATTCTAATATGTGAAAACAATTGCATCTGGCATTATAAAAATCTTAACAATAAAAGTTCCATGTTACGAAAGACAGCGTGAGTATACAAATTTGTGCTCTTGAGTTAACGTTCAGGCTTAACAAAATTCACTCCAGAGACAGATGCGGCCTTTGTCTGTGATTTTTCTCTGTGACAGAACCTTATAAGCGATAGATAAAAACTGATACGGCGATAGTTGGTTGGCCTATTTTGAACACAGGACATATTTCCCGACATGTCATAACATTTTTATTTCATATATTAACCAATTTTTGTATACTTCCGCAAATGGAGTCATTTTGACCTATCTAATGGCTGGTACAACAAATGTAAAGATTTTTATTTTTCTTTAAAAGCTTTCATTATTCTTGTGGTTTAGGTCACTTTCACAATAAATGAAACTGGCAATAAGCATACGAAAAGGATATTTGTTATTATTTATGCATTTGTATGAGTTTATGTGTATTTGTCAAATGCACACATACAAATAATAAATACACTTACTTACTTAGTAGTATTTAAACAAGCTACTGTTTCGAATTGGAAAAATCAACACAAGGAATAGAGGGAGGAAATCAAATGGAAATTTATTTTCCATTCATCGGCAATAAACCAACAACACCAGCGGCGATAGTAACAACAATAATAGCCAGCGTAAAGTTTTATAAAATGAAAAAATAAAAACAAGGAAAAATAAAATCGCCCATGTAAATAATAAATAAAATGTAAATAAAAAAAAAGTGTTTACTCTGTTGTTCATTGGCAAACGAAATCAAAAAGGGTAAAAGAGGAAGAGACGGTCGCTCGGTCGGTCTTTGGCTAAAGGAAAAATAAGAAAAACTCTGAATCCGGAATGTAAATACCAACAATATGAAAAAGGAACAACAATAGCGGTGATAGCGGGTGTTGTATGCATGCATGTAATACTACGATTCTGATGGTCTACTATTCCCATGATGATGTCTGTAATAAATACTGAAAAATTCAAAAACATCACGTAAAATCGATCAACAATACAAACTTGCAGCAATCCGACAACAACGGCCGCAGTAGCAACAACAACAACATCTATTTGAAATGACCCCGCCATTTCAATAACGTCCACTACAGCGGACCACAACAACAAGAATAGCAATAGCAACAGGAGCTGTGCACCACCACTACAATCATTAATATCAGAACAAATAGAAAAATGGAGAATGAAAAAAAAATCCATACACAAACGTATAAGGAAGAAGGGAGCATTAACAGAGCAGTAATAAAGCACATAAAAAAAGTACCTCCCAGCATGGATGCCAACTTTGACGATTTTCCATCATTTTGGCGATTTATTATACCATTCGATTTTAACATTTCAATGATTGCGTGTTGCGCTGCTTAATAATTTGTTATAGAATTTTTGCACAAAATTGCTGGAATTGCTTTAGGCTGAAAACTGTTGAGGTTATCCTTTATTCCCTTGTGTGGAATCCGCCCAAACCAAAGTCCAAGTAAAGCCACATTGTTCAATTCAGTGATTTATTAACAATGATTAGATGTGATCTTATATTCTAGTTGAAGGTCAAAGGCGATATTTGTGAAAGCATGTAAAATCATATGTTTCGGAGTTAATTAGTTATCGAGTTTGAGATGCATTTAAGTTGTAGAGTTGTATTCTAAAGGCAACAGAAACTAAAGCACAACAGAACATCTGATTTTCAAGAAAAGCGATGTTTTTTCAAAAAGAAATTGTATACATTTTCTCTATTTGTCAAAACTGCAGTCATCCTCATCTTTTATCTACACATACTCGTATGTGTCATTAATAATGGTGGCGATCCAAGTTCAAAAGCAAATTGAATTATGTGTATATTTCGCATTGCTATGTTAGCATTTTCTATTACCAAAACCGGTTTCGCAGAATTGTAAAAATCTACCGTTACAGCTAATACTATGCTGATTTTTTGCGATCAGATTCCCTTTAAAAATGTTCGAGAGATTTGAAACAAAATTTTTTAATCAGACAGTATTTTTATGTTTTTTTTCGCGATTAAATTTGTTTAGAGTGGCAACATCAAACTTTTTTTGTTGGTTTCCAACACTGAAAACGGAATAGCTTACATTTTTTCTTAATAATATGTTCGACAATAAATTTGTAAACTTGTGAAAGCAAATTTAATAAAAAAAATACATCATTTTACAATTTTACAAATATATTATGAAGCATACTATAATATATAAACATAAGTAGTTCCAATATCAGCGTTTGAAACCAATTCAAAAAAAAGCTGGCAATGCCGCAAAATTTTTTCGTGAAAGTGAAATAGTAATTAGTTAGCTTAATGCGCAAAACTCTCATTCTGAATAATAGAAAACCTTATCCAACGAATCTTAGATAGTTTTATAAATAAACCACAGAATGTTCAAATAAAATTTAACTCAATAGTCACTCTCGATATAACAATGACGAAATTAATTATCCAATGACTTACATTTCGTTTCAAGGTACAGTACTATGGTATAGTACATCGGTAAACTTGTAAAATGAAATAGTAACGAAAAAACGCAGAATTTTACAAGTTTTCAAATATACTTTCGAACATATGACGTGAAAAATGTAAGATGTTTCAATGTCGGTGTTGGAAACCAATACAAAAAAAAACTATCAAGGCGTCGAAATTATTTCACGGACAAACAATGTAATAAGCAAAAGAACAGAAAACTGCAAAGGCCACCCTGTTCCTTGGCTAAATTTCTAGTGAATTAATTTAAAAAAAAGACACATACAGGGTTGCCCATATTCGACGGACCCATGTTTTT
>JAHXMU010025382.1:252-21441 GCA_019455685.1 Philornis downsi
CTATCGTTTATTTGACTACAGCAAGATTTAAAACTTATAACGTAGCATAATTTTTAGTTTCATCCCAACCGCATTAAATTAGAAATTTTTAGAAATAAATTACAATTCCACAGGATGTTTCTAAAAATTTATTTGTACAGAAATAAACCAATTTTGGTTGGTACCTATCTGTGGTCTTTCCCAAACCCTTTTGATCTGAATGATGACAAGTTCTGTAATTTATATATTATTTTAAGATTTCCTCACGAAGTTGCCATTGATTACACAACCTTTAACCCTGACGACCTCCTGTTATGACTTTTGACCTTGTCAGATATCAATCTAATTAGCAAAAACACCACTTTAAGATAAAAATGTGAACATTTTCTAGAAATTTTTTGTGCAAAATTCATCAATACCTTGGAAGGTTTAGGTAAGGAGTTTACCAGTAAAAGTTCACCCTTAACCTTACGTTCTTTGACCTTTTACTAAATGTCGTTACCCTAAATTTATTAGTGGTGACAGCAAATTTTGGGAATTTTTTCTTAAAAGTACTTTCATGTGAAATTCGAATTTGCAACTTGAAATTTGAAATAACTCTTTCGTTTGAATAGAATGACCCAATTAAAAATTATGTTTTGTTTTATGTTTTATTATGTTTGTCATTCTAAATATGTCATGCGATTTTATGTGTTCGATAATTGGAAAAATTGTTAAATACAGAGTGGCTGATGAATGCTGTTACATTAAGGAATTAAAATATATTTTTTTAAATTGATATTTTCTGTTTATTTGAAAACTAAAAAAATTATTTTTTTAATGAATTTTAAAAATATGCAAAGAAAAATTTGAGAGAGATACTCGCTGAACTTTCAATGCCTTACGAATCAATTCGTATCATTCTACATAACTGCTTGGGCATGAAAAGAAATGAAATTAAAGAAATGACATTTTTGCAAAATCTCTAAAGCGTAAAGTTGGAATGAGGCAATTTCGACTGTTTTGTCGGCTGTCTTTAATTTTCGAGCTGAGTGCACACAGAATTTTTGGTAAAATGCAAAATGGCAAATAAAAAGTGTATTCGAAAAGGTCTGATTCGCAGAAATAGAACTGAGGGAAAACTGGCTTTGATCACGATAGCCCACCATTTCGCAAGCCAGTCATTATGAGCGAATTTCTGGCCAAAAGCTTAACAAATGTCATAGCTCTGACCTTTTTTGCTTTCCAACACCGAATTTCCTTCTTCGATGCAACAGCTTTCAATCGATGGAAGTGGTAAAAGATAATTTGTGGCGAGAACAGAAGATTTTTTGGAAAACATGTTTGAAAAATGTTTTGATGATTGAATTATTCGTTGGTAAAAGTACGACACATTATTTCGGAAGGGGCCTTCTCTGAAGGTTCAATAACCTCACAAGAAAAAATCAAGTGTAGTAAGATCAGAAACCTTGGGGGCCAATGAAATGTGTAACTTCATGAGATCAACCTACTGGGAAATTTCCCCTGCAATCCCGATGTAATAGGTTTGTTACGTAACAAGTTTTATTATCCTGTTGAAATCACACAAAGTAGAAAGGAATTCTCCTTCAGTATAGCTCTGCGAAGAAAAATTCATTTAATGTGTTTGACTAACATTTATGAAGCAATATTCGTCAGCCATTCTGTTAGTATTTGAGCCACGTAAACAAAAAATAACAATTTTTCCTTTACAATTCATGAACGGGATATGGGATAGCATCTCGCGGTCTGCGAGCTTGGATATGGTGCCAAAATATGGTTTTTGGTATGGACAGTTGTCTGCTGAAGCACTGATTTAGACAAACCGAAATTTCGTTGGCTTCAAAATGGTGCTGTTAGAATGAAATATTGTTAAAGTTTGTTAATAAATATAACGACAAAAAATTCGATGGACTAGGAAAGCCTGAAAATAAACGAGAAGTACAAAATAAAATCCAAAATATTCCAATAATTTACATAAAATGTATTGTACAATAAGGACTAAGCAAAGGTGACCAGTAGAATTTACCAAAATCTTAAATATCAGTTTTGTGTGCAGAAATTCAATTATTTAATGTTTATTGTATTGCTTCGCACTATTTCGAATCAAACACAATAAAAAAATCCAACATATTGCCGAATACCATTACAGTTTCTGGATAACCACAAAAAAATAAATCGAATTGAATGCCTTAATCGTTTCATGTTTTAATCATCATCAGCATTGGCAACCCAAAATCTTAAACTATAGCATATTCACATATCCGCACGATTGAGTAAGTGCTTTTCGTACTCTCCCTTGCATGCACGTACCCATTCTCCATGTTGCAGCCAATGACGCATTCAATGATCTGCAGGCATACTTCAATGATCACTTACCGAATACGTACGTACCAGCTTGTCTACAAATTGTACACGATCACAACAACATCCTAAAGTGGAGTACATATTCTTGTACTCGTATGTAACAGCTTACATATGTACACATACATATTTGCGCACACACAAAGTGTTTGTATATTTTCTTTTTTTTTTTTTTTTTGTTTGAAGGAGAACTTAAAAAGCGTAAAATTTAATTAACACTCGGGAGGTCCAAGACGATCAAACTGATCGTAAATCTCTGCAACAACAAGACAAACAGCCGATAGATGTTTATATTAGATATTGGACGTTATGCAAAGCACGCCAAAGCCATACGAGCATAAATACGAACGATGGCTATTCGTTGAAAGTTGTCCGGGGATGATAACTGTGGTACATTTTATGGTATCAGTCAGCGTTTGTATGAGGATTGCCATCTAAGTTCTGTTCTGAGGTACGGCAACACAGAGTCCAATGTAGCACTAGGATCATAAAGTTTGATACATTTAGTAGAAGCTTCACAAATTGATATTCTTAAACGTCGCAGTCAGCCAATCAAAGATGGATCGAAGATCCAATCAAAGATGCACTTGGCGACTGGGCAATAACTGTCACCTTTTCTACAGCTGCCATCCAGAAAGACATGAAAACTACAAGTATGTAGCCACAATTCGCTTTTAGCCTCGACGGAACACAAAGACGAGGGAGCCAAGGAAACATTTTATAAGCACTTAGGAGAGGCATACAACCGCTGGCCAGAATTTTAAAATTTTTCCGAATTAATTAATTAATTAATTCAAAAAATATATGTAGAAAAAAATATCTTCTCAGTTCAGCCAGAAACACTCAGAAACGGTTTACAATTGTCTATATAGCAATACTTTCGTATACGGATTTAGACTGTATTCCTTCACTACGGCACAGTAAGATATGAGGTGGAACCAAATTCCCGCATAAAAATATCCAAAAGGCAACTTGGTCATCTCTCGATCAAAATACGAGAAATCGAATTGATCATGTGGTAATAGACAGAAGGCATGGTTCAAGTGTCACGAACATGCATGGGATCTGCAAACACTGAATCAGATTACCAAAAAATTTTAGCTAGAGTAAGCACGTATTGAGTAGAGCGAAAAAAATTTGCTAAATTGCTTACTACCAAAATAGTCACAGTCTACTTCAACAAACTTCTCCAGTTACTAATAACAGAACGCCGTTAATCCTGATGTTTCAGATGTACAGCGGCAACATATTGCGCAATCGATGGTATTTGACGCAAAAACTTCACTTGGGTATGAAAAAACCGCTTCCACGTCAGCCCCGATATGACGAAAAATGCCACACAGTGTCTGTACAGCATACATGGGAACGCTGCAGCCAATTGACACGAAGGGTTCGACATAAGTAGAAGAGAAGGAAGCGAGACAGAATGGCTTTTTAAGCGAAAAAAATATTTTCGGTGAGAGAGGGAGGGCGAGATGTACAGGGATAGAATTAAAGCGCGATATTTCTGACTAGCGACATAAGTGAAGAAATCACGGCAATTATCGACGATGGCATAGATTGCCTCTTTTGTTGTACAGGGTGGGTCATAAGGGTGTTGGCGGTTTAAATATTCAATTAAAAAAAAACTACGAAACATAAAAAAATATATTTGTATTTTTAAAAAGTAGAAGCATGCGAATTTTTAAGACTTAAAAATAATGTTGTCCAAATGGCTTCCCTCGGCTGCTTGACACTCTTGGAACCGAAGTCGCAAATTTTGGAAAACTCGTTGAAAAGTTGTTCTCGGTATTTTGTTACTTTCCTGAATAATGTTCCTCTTCAACTGATCTAAATTGGTCGGATTATTATCGTAGACTACCGATTTAAGGTAGCCCCATAGAAAATAATCGCATGGAGAGAGATCGGGGCTACGTGGGGGCCATTCAATATCCCCCCTTTTCGAAATGAGTTTTCCAGGAAAAACATTTTTCAGCAGCTCTATGGATACCCTAGCCGTATGACATGTGGCCCCATCCTGTTGAAACCACATCCTCGAGGTATTGCCTTGAAGTTCTTGCAAAGCTGGCACCAAAAAGTCTGCTAGCATGTTGCAATAATTGTTCGCTCTAACCGTCATCGCATGCCCTCTTTCGTCCTCAAAAAAGTATGGTCCAATAATACCGGTTGACGTTATCCCAGCCCACACGACAAGCTTAGGGCTGTGAAGTGGACGTTCATGCAAGCGTCGGGGATTAGTCTCGGACCAGAACCGACAATTTTGTTTGTTCACATGGCCTTTAAGGTGAAAATTGGCCTCATCACTAAAAATCACGTTGTTGAAATTGTTGAACCGCTCTAGCATCACATTGACAAAGTTAAGTCGGTTATTGGCATCATCGGGTTTTAATTCTTGGACTATCTGAATCTTATAAGCCTTCAAATGAAAATCACGTTTCAAAATTCGTCGTAAAGTTGTTCTTTTGACATCCAAAGACTGACTTCTCTTACGTGTTGACTGTTGCGGATTTCGCTGAACTGAAACACGAACACGCTCCACAATGTCGGCTGATCTTGCAGAAATTGGGCGACCACGAACCGCAATTGGTACTGTTGAGCCGGTTGTTTCGAACATTCTGATCCATTTTCGTATCACATTGGCGCTTGGAACTTCACTTAAAACGTGTAAACCGATACAAACGTCGTGCAGTAATCACTGATTTATTGTTTTCGTAATACGCTCGGACACAAAATGCACGCTGCACTCCCGTGTACGGCTGCATGGCGACTAAATTTCCAGGAAGCGGCGCAGCGAACAACATATCCCCCCGCCACCCCGCGCCGCGCATTACCGAGAAATTGACGAATTAAATCGCCAACACTCATATGGCCTACCCTGTATAAACGCATGAACATTGGATATAAATGTGTCTATACCAACAATTGCGATTCTGCCGAGTATGACATATGAATGGCTAAAGTCTGTTTTATTTGTCAGTATTACTGCAGGCCTAGTAAATCCACCATTGACTAAGTATTCACAAAACAAATTCTCTTGCATTTAATGAATGAGATATGGAAAAGCTTCTCAAATTCCGTAAACTTACACGCGTTCTATTTTAAGATTCGCTCAACGGCAACGAAGTGTTCATCAGACGCCGCTCAAATAATGATAGGCGGCTGTATGCCGGATTCAACCTGGAATAAAGCGGGCGATAGTAGCTTGTACTAACTATTGCGCCACGGTTCGTCACCAGATATTCACAGTACGTTGGACATTGGCGAAGATCCATGAAAAGGAGATTGAATATAAAGATAACATCTATAGTTCGATATGGCAAAAACTATATGAAGCCGCGGTCTAGTTTAGTATTCATGATAAGCTTATACCTTTTCGCAGGAGGCGAACTCTCAGTCAATGCGGTAGCCTATTGTGAGACCTCTTCAACATATCTTTGGGCATGATTTTAAAGAAAGTTGCAGTTTTTAAAGATTGAGATAATTTGACAGCCTATCGTTAGAGCTCTTCAACATTTATTGGGTATGATTGTGAGTTGCATATAACCAATCATATTAACTGCAACTGTGCTTATAATCATACCCAACAATATATTGAAGAGGTCACACGATTGCCTGTCGCATTATCTCCATCTTTAACAGAAGCCATTTGATTATACTGATGATATGGTCAATATTATCAGAAAACTGTGATATATTACCACAGCCTTCTCAATCATTGAGAAGGGATTAGCAAATATGGGTCCAGTGGTGAATGTGGACTAAGTCACGTTATTTGTTATGACGGACAAAGAGTCACCTCGGTTGGGGGCACCAAATAAACGTTAAAAACTAGAATGTTGGAGCAGCAAATGAATGTACATATCTACCTCCACTCCGCCGCGAATAAAACTAATTATATCAGCCTGGAGATTAGAAAAAGAGTATTGCCAATAAATAAATGTCATTGTGGATTTAGCGATCTAGTGACACAGGGCGCTCTCACACTATACCAGACACTAACCCTACCTCTCGTGCTGTGTGACTCGGGATCTTAGCTTATGATATACTCTTAGGCGGGTAAATCGGATATGGAGAATACCATCATCTTAAACGGAGAGTATCAGCGTCATACGAAATATAAGCTTTAAACCGATATTGTCATCGGCAATGAGATAGAAGGCGCAGAAGAGAGCGTCTTCCATCTACGTCGGAAGGACTGGGCGTTTGAACCACTATTAAATTCTGGTGTAACGAATTATAAGGGGGTGTAAAATATCGAAGAGCTTGGTATTATTTTAAACGCGCGAACGTTCATTTC
Source organism: Philornis downsi (assembly GCA_019455685.1). Taxonomy (NCBI): domain Eukaryota; kingdom Metazoa; phylum Arthropoda; class Insecta; order Diptera; family Muscidae; genus Philornis; species Philornis downsi. The sequence continues at coordinate 6,890 of JAHXMU010025382.1, forward strand.
TGTAAACTATAAGTAAGCTATATTGTTAAAACCGCTTGTATATTCTATATACAATAACAATTTGTTAGTAGATTTATAGCGTTTCAACCATTGTTTTGCTTAAGGGATGATCAAGATAAACCCATTTTGGATTATGAAAGCAAATTAATATTGATCATTTATTAACATAGCCAATCTATTTTAGAAGTTCTAGATTTGTTTGAATGAACACTTTGCAAAAGTCATCTTATATGACCATACATGCACTTTTGACTTATCACTAGAAAAATGGGTCGTGTTAGAAACACCCACATCCCATAGATATAACAACAACTTTGATAAGTAAAACAGCGCTGTTGTCTGGCAATGAATATATTATAAAACTGCACTCTAAATCGATCTTCAATTATGTCTTGCTTATCGGTATTACGAAATGCAGACCTTGAAAAGATCGCTATAATTTAAAAATAGAACAATTTGTCAAATCAGAGTACTGATTACGAAAATCTAATGTATCATGAATGTACCATTCTTAGTACTCTTCTGTCAACCCCTATGAGGGAGTAGAGTGCGCACGATCAGCACGTACACGATACGATGGACTAAGCGAAAATATGCAAATGCAACATGGCGCAAGATCGCCACGAACTTCAGGAAATATTTCAAAATGCTAAGACAACATAAAGAAACAACAACAAATTGCTAATACCAAACGAAGCCACCGCCAGCCAACTGGTTGTCGGGCCATTGCAATGCAATTTCCAAAAGAAAAGGAACATTGCAAGCAACAACAACAATAGGAGCGATTGCAGGCAGACAGACAGACAGACAACGAAATTAAATGATGAGGGAGTGAGCTGACGATGATGATGGTGGCAGCGGTTTGCTGGTGGTGCTCATGGTGGTGGGGTGTAACATGAGTAAAATTATGCAAATGCAACAAATTGTGGAAACAAAAAAAAGATTTGTTTAATACGGCAACAACAAAACTGCGGCTGCAAGATCTACTCTATAAACAGGGGAGATCTTAGCAGCGTACTCGTATCTCCTGCACTAAGCGTTCATGGTGGTTTGTTGTTTCATATCCTCCTGCTCCTCCTACCGCTTGACCAAGAAATTCTCATTGCACGCTGGTGGTGTTTGAGGCTTCGACGCTTTGCTGCTGTTAATTCCATTCGTTTGACGCCTTAAGATCGCTGTGGTAGATATAATTGACGACATGTTGTCTCACGATCGTGCTAAAACGATTTAAAGCTGCGATCACATTCACACTCACACGCACGTCCACTGCCTCCTCCTAGCACGGACTCGCATATTCTCAAAGGAAAATTTAAAACTGCCACTCGTCCGCAGATCAGTTTCAAGCGGAAAATTATCGTTGACTGTTTGACTCTGTCTCTGTTTAATGTGGCACTGAGATTGTTTAATGCCTTCTAAGAGATTGTAGAATGGAGCTGAAGACCCCGCAGATAAGTAATGAGGGCTTTAATGGCAATTTGACAGCTGTAATTAAATGCTTTAGATTTTCGGCTATCAACAAATGCAGCAAACGAATCAAATTCGATTTCACTGCGCTTCAAAGAGCATCCTCAGAGAGTGGTGGCTGGTTTGGGGAGGCCACTTAATCCCAGATAAAATGTTAACCGCTCTTCTCCCAGGCCTGTCGCGCACGGATGTCTTTGTGTCCCACATTTGGTTGGAAATTTTTATTAATGAATTTATTGTGCAAAGTGGTTACAAGTATTCATACATATGCATTTGTATGTTTTGCAGCGATGTCTACAGTGTGAAATGCTTATGAATGTCAGTCAGCATTATGCATTTTGTTTTGTTTTATTGAAATTGTGCTGGTGAAAAGTTTTGTCACAATTAATGTCAAATGTGCAAATTTCCTCGAATAGTTTCATGCGGATACCATTTTTTTCCATTTGAGTCTTTTTAATTGAATGATTTGTGGTTAATTAGACATTATTTATTGGGAAATGGGTCACGAAATGTTTTAAAAATTAGTTAAATATAAATTGACACAATTAAAGAGACGGAAAAATAGACAGGGAGAGATAGAAGGATTGCATAAACTAGGCTAATTTGAATAAATTGCCTTAATTTGTTGTGAGAATTTATTTTCAATACAAGTGCACAGCTGGACTTAATTCAAATGATAAACATTTACAATCACAAAGTCTTCATAATTTTTTGCTTCCCTGTCCAACATTTTCTTAATTCTGTCTGGAATGAACCAAAAGAAAACGAATTTCCTTCCATCCCGCGAATGAAAGTTTCTTATATTCAAGAAGCTTGAAAGCAATCTATTTTAAGACTCATTCAACAATTTATTGACGATTCTTAACATCATAGTTTGAGAAAAATTTATGAAGCGGTCCCAAAACTAGCAGACCTAACAAACAAGATGCACAAAATTTGGGAAAAGCTTTTTACATTTTTTCAATATAATCTCCTTTTAGTATGATACACTTTTTCCAGCCGTATTCAATAGCTTCTATTCCCTATTTGTACTAAGAACTCCTTAAAATAGCCATCAAGCGCAGTCTCCACCTCTTCATTATTGGCAAATCTATCATCATCGAGCCAGTTTTCAATTTGGAAACTTGAAGAAGCTAAATCTAGGGAATAAGATGCGTGGTGAAGCAATTCAAACCTTAATTTAATTAGTTTTGGCCATTTCAGTAGTGGATGTGTGAGCTGAAGCATTGCCTTGATGAAATAACATTTTCCTTTTCGCCAAATGCGATTTTTCCACAATTTCGTCACCTAAATGCTGCAACAAATTAGCATAACATTCGCCATTGATTGATTTTCCAATCTGAAGATAATAAATGATTATTTTCATTTCTCATGCGCATTCCAAAAAAAAAAAAAAAAAAAAAAAATAGAAGCCTTGGCCGTTTTCGCTTTTATTGAACACGATTCTTCCATACCAGCCCACTACTTTGACTGTTCCTTTGTCTCAGGTATGAAGTAGTGGATTCATGTCTCACTTGGTTATTAATCAACGCAAAAATGCGGTTTTATTGCGGTGAAACATCGCCAATCACTCTACTGACACATTCTCATGACGCTGCCTCTATTGAAAGCAAGCGCGGCACTCATCTTGCGCACAGCTTTCTCATCTTCAAATCTTTGTCCAATATACGATGTATAACACTTTTTGATATATCCATCATTTCAGCTAGCTCACGGACCTTCAGCCAATGATCATCCAATACCATTTTGTGGATTTTCTTAGCCGTGTTTAAACTCTGCTACTGCAGAGGAGAATCTAGTTCGGCTTTAATATTGGTTGGACTGAGACCTTTCAAATGGAAATATTGGATTACATAACGGTGAACAATTTTTCCATGTTTACAAATACAACGAGATCGTTTACTTTTGATGACTCAGATAAAAATGATAAACAACGTGGCGCATTGAAACCTAGAACATATGTTTTATAAAGTTGCCACTTTTCAATAAAATATTTTTTTCAAACTAGTCTTTGTGATATGAAGTGAAGCTCACTCAACGATTTCCTTTTTTAATTTACGTTATATAAGGATATAGTGTAAGAATTCCATTACTTTTGCAAAAGATGGCTTTGGTAAACTGTATCTTGCGTTGATAAGTACGATTGTGTTACGGTAGACGGCGTTGGAAAGACAAAAGACTACTCGAACAGTTCTATGATAGCTTTACTCAGGTGTTTTTTTGATAAAGGCGACAACGTAAGCTAGGCTGTGGAAAATGTAAGTAGTTGTTATGGTCTTCATATTATAAGAGTCAACATGGTCTCACCCAATTTTTGTTTCGTCGATTCCATTCCAGTAATTTTGATGTCAACCATGTGCTACGTTCTGGAAGGCCAATTTTTTAAAATGTGGATAGAATAATGTCAAATCCGATCCTCATACGAGCACTGTCGATTCGATTGCCCATAAGCTAATCATTGCACAAAAAATCGTTCGAACCACTACAATAAGGATTGAAACAAATAGTTGAGCTTCTATTTGTCCATGGAATGCCACACGAGTTAACGCGGAAAAACTTCATAGGCCGAATTTCCATCCGTAAATCGCTGCTGAGCCGCAACAATATCAAAGCCTTTTCTTAAGCAGATGGTGGCTGGTGATGAAAAGTGGGCTAATTAGGACAACATCAAGGGAAAACGTTAGTGGTCATACTGCAGCGGTGAAACGGCGCTAATGGTGATCAAGCCCAGACAGACGGTTAGGAGGGTTTTGCTAAGTGTTTGGTAGGATTGGCAGAGCATCATCTACTATCAGCTGCTCCCACTGTCAACAATTGAACCATCTGAAGGCCATCTTTGAACAAAAGGAGAGAAATTGTTTCCATCAGGATAGCGCTAGGTCGCACACATCGACATTGATTTGCCAGAAGCTCTGGCAGTTTGGTATAAGCTATATATGCATGCACCTTATAGTTCAGAATTGACACCAAGTTTTTACCACATGTTCCTGTCTATGATAAATTGTTTTGTTTTGAAAAGTTCGCCATAAGAGAAGCTTGTAAAAGTTGATTATCCCACTTTTTTGTCAATAGAGACGAGGGTTTCTAAGAGAGATGAATAATGAAATTACCTCCAAAATTGCAGCAATTTATCGGATAAGACAGTGCATATTTGACCCAATTTCGACATTCTAACTCTGCTAAATATAGCCTCCAATGTTGTACATTTATGGATTCTTTTCGCTATATCTCATATATATTGATCGACTCAGAATTCTGAATTATTATATATTTGTGACAAATATGTTTTATTAGTACCGAGGTCGATTCCTACTGAATCCTACTGAATGGGCTATATCGGACCATGTCCCTCCACAAATGGGTTTTATCGTTTGTATTGGCCACAATATCATATTTAGCACATATGTGTTTTAGACAGCGATTAACTGGGCCATACCTTTCCAAATTCCGTATAGCTCCCATACAATTAGACAGTCCAAGCTTAGTTTTATCGCTTGAGCAAGTCATAGTTTTATTCATGTTTCAATTACATTTAATATACTAATTCTGTCAATAAAGTACCGAGAATTGGTCAATAAACCACAAAATATTTGTAACTCATTCAAATATCTTAAATCGCCTTTAAAATAGACCACCTCTAAAGCAACAAGCTTAAGCCAACGAAAAAAAAATCCATTAAAATCCAATCATCTAAACATTTTTTTAAAAACATTTTCTGGAAAACACTTTAGTTATCTCCGTGGATTCCCTTTTCTGTCGACTGAAAACTGGTGCCCTGAAGTGGTTATTTAAGTTTTGGAAAGAGAAAAACGTCAACCGAAGCCCTACCAGCTGAATACGGTGGTTGTTCGATAAAAATTGTTGGGACTTTCAACAAGAATTCATTCACAACGATAGCTTTATGATGCTGAAATAGTAAATATGTGAATCTGGGCTTTAACGACGAATTTGCTTTCTCATACGCCGCATAATGTATAGATGATATTCTTTATTTATCGTCTGACCGTGTGACAAGAATTGCGAGTGCACAACACCGCGATAATTAGAAAAATCAATATTACCTTGATTTTTTATTGAATTTGATGTGTTTTTTTCGATTTTGATTCAATAGGAAGGTGCCGTTCGAAAGTTTGTTGACTTGTTTGCATGTTAAACGCCCGAAATCCTTGTCTTTGCGTGACTGAACGTTTGAAGAAAATTCTGGAATTTCGGAACTAATCGAGCTGTAACTTGTAAAATGGTTCAACTGGTTTGTGAGACACAGAAAGTTCAGCGGCTATCTTTCTCAAACTTAAATGACGATTTTCAGATGTCGATAGCCGAGCAGACAAATTTTCTAGTAAATATCGAATGTTTTTGAATACTCTGTACCACTCATATGCATGCGTTTTTTTAATAAAGTCGATTTACCGTAAGCTTCTGTAACTTTTTCAGCGATTCGGCAACAAATTTTATTTCCAATACAAAGTTCGAGATAAATTTTTTGTTCGATATTTTTATTTACTGTAAAAATCGTAAAACATATCGGAACATGAACAGTGAACAAATCGAACACTGTAAACGAACTAAATGATATATCGCGATTAAATTCCGCGTCAGTATCGAGAAGAAATATATAAACCTAGCGACGGAAAAAATTGTTGACAATTTCTTTAAGCCGGTCTTTTAAACAATAAATTCTCCTCACTTTTGTACAGAATGTAAAACTAATACTTTTAGCTTCCCGCTCTTTTTACTGTATAAAATGTCCACTAATTAGCAAATATTAAATTAATGAATAACGTAATTTTCTGTTATGTTCTCTGCAAAATACCACAACTTTAGAAAACTTGTCTTTCATTGCTTTAGCTTGAAATAAGTATAGGGTTATCCATTTAGTGGTTTTAAATCGCCGATCTCTCAAGGCTGTCAGCTGTCAAATAATTGTTATCTGAACGATTAGTTATTTAGCAAAAGGTTTGCTATTTACCAATATGGATGGTTAAACAACCGAAGAATGCCTAAAAATAGTTAAAATTTACTACAGAACTGGTGATTCAGACGTGGGAACTTTTCATGCATTGTGGGGTGATTATGGTCGTCAAAACTGGGCCACTATGCAAGGAATTGGCTCGATTACAAAGAAATTTGAAGAGACTGGAAGCGTTACAGATGTGTTAAGGCTTGCACATCACCGCAATGTACGCACTGCCGAAAATATCGTTCTGTTAGTGACTTTTTCTGCAATTCTGCAATCCTGCAATTAAAGATTATGAATTGGACGATATGTGGTTTCAACAAGATGGTGCCAAGAGCCATACAACACGATCGATTTTGGCTTATTTGCCTGAAAAGTTTTCAGAAAACGTAATTTTGGCGACGTCAATTGGCCGCCAAGATCATGCGATTTGTGTCGTCAGACTTATTTTGTGGGGCTACGTCAAAGGCCGTGTTTACACGGTTAATCCCCAAACGCTGGAGCATTTAAAACCAATATTCGTCAAGTTATCGCCGAGATACCGCTCGAAATGTGCTAAAAAGTGGTAGAAAACTAACTCAAAAGGATCCATAGTTGCAACCAATCCAGAGGCGGTCACTTAGAAGACATTGTATTTCGTACATAATAGGAAGGTCCAAGCATTATAATTAAATATAAGTTTAATTTTGAAATCATAGCTTTATGTGTGTTTTTTATCGAAACCGGAACCGAAAAATGGTCAACCCGGTAAAAGAGAAATGTGATGCATAGCAGCAGAAATCCATAGTTTACATATTCAAATATTAGAAAAAAATGTTCTTGACTGTAATAACTCATCAGGCAAAATCTACTATTCAGTATTTTGTATTAAACCTTAATTTCGTTAAATAAGCTTATGTACAAATATATATGAAGTTTATATATTTAGTTTAGTTCCATTCAAACTCATCACAGTTTTCCAGTAGCTCTTCTATTAATAATCTCAACCACATAACGAGGCATTTAAAAATAAACAACTGAAACACTTTTTGCCAACTCCGCATCAAAGCGATACGGAATGACTGCTGGTTCAGTCTTGACACCCTTTGAACGCCAACAGACCACAATCGTCCGTTTGATATGAATCCAAAAAAACGGCGCGCTACTGTTTGCAAAATATCGATCCACTCCCTATGAACATTCGTTCCTTGGCTTACGTAGTAAAAGTTTGTACTTGTCCGATGTTTATAATTGCTATTGCTGGTGTCGATGTTGCTGTTGATGTTGATTCAATGGTGTTCGCCTTTGGCGATTCGCTACTGGCCACCAACACAGTTCCCGGGAATTCAGAAAAATTTCTTTTCTTTGCCATCGTAATACATTTCTTAATGATCAGAAGAATTCGTAATTACTCCAAGGGTACAAACATTCGTACATAACACAAATTCATGTTTATATTACAAATTGCCGGCATTAACATAAATATGCATAAATATGAAAATCGTAGTGAGTCTGAGATGCAAAAATCACAAAACAAGACTGTTTGTTCACTGCCGACAAATTTTTCCGCAATACAGAAAAAAGGGAAGAACGTGCGTTTAATAGAAAGCAAATGACGATATCGACTCGGTAACAACTTGATATCAGTCAGTGATAAGTAAGAGTATATAACAAAACAAGTGGGCAGGCACAATGTTGGACACGTGACATAACTTAGACTAAGCTGAAACTTATATGTATATCATAGATTGCGGGTGGCAGTACCATAAGCGTTATATCGAATCTTCGACAGACAAGTGGACATGTCAGAAACGAGTTCTCTTCATACATAATAATCTTCGTCGATTATTATGTACGAGTATGAGGAGAAACCATTTCTAGTGGAAAATCAATTTTTTTAATATTATTCGATAACCAAGACCACTGTTAAGGCGGTCTCCTGCAAATGTGCATAAATTGTAGTGGTTTTTTCCATCAAACATCACCGTACATTGCTTTTAATAACCGAACAATAAAATAAAATATTTCTAAAGTTCATAAAAAGTTTAATTTTCCAAAGCTTGAATTTAGTATTTTAATGAAAAAATGTTTATATTTATATTATTTGCCACGTACCGGTTCATCGCCAGAGTTAAAAGGCTAGCCCTCTTCTCATATATATCCAGCAAAAAAAGTCAAAGTCATTTAAAAAGACTCATATTTTCACCACTTCTATAGATGCAATCCATGCATATTTATTACTTCCTACGAAACAGTTTTGAACCACATCCAGAACCACCGTAGTGAAAGTTTGTTTTTACTTTTATTTATAATTCCTAACAATTAACGTAAAACATGTTCCAACGAAGTACTCCAAAAACTATTGTTTAAAGGACATGATATACTCCGAAGACGTAATTTTTTATAGTCGGTCTAAGGAAGTTAATTTTAATGTGTTTTTTTTTTTAATTTATTACCCCTCTGTTATGTGATGGCCGATATGCTAAAGTTTGTCATTCTATTTGTAAAAACTACAAATATTCAGAGACCAAATGAAGCATATACGAGTACATTTCTATGTCACTAAGAATATCGGTTCCCAACACTGTGAACGGCAGTCCATGGCAGAGAGTGTATAAACCTCAGCCCTGCGAAATATTAGGTGCTCTTATAATTCAGTGTATGTCTACTCAGTCTTTTTTATAGAAAGTACCAAATCTGTCGGGATCTACGGCCAGTTGTTTTAAGAACTGAAAAATGTAACACAAAATCAAAATTTTGGAATAATGGAGTTGAATTTGCATTACATCCACTTCATTCATGAATATATAAGGAAGAAGCATCCCTCCTATGACAGCCTTATGTCCATTTCATTGGTGATTACGCAATTTTGCGCCATTTCCCTGTCACAAGTTGTGATGAATATTTGCTTCTTTGAATGCGGTTTTTTCATTATTTATTCTGTTCTTGGAAATTATTTTTTCTGTTTCTTTTTTCAATAAACATAACTAGTTCGGTTTCTTGATTGACTTATAAGCTGGGATGGTCCTTTATATTGACTTAGGCCATTTTTTTCAGCGAAAATTGGTATTTTGTAATATTTTTCACTAACCACGCTCATAAATAGGGCGGTCCTATATGGGCTAGATTAGGTCAGTGTGGCAGTCTGAATAGGCTGACTCACTTAGATTGTATAGTACACTGTGACACACCGGAAACTAGAGATATGGATGTCCCTAGTTCCCCCCGTTGAACCATCTTGAGCGTCTCAAGAAGCTCTTAAGTCGGACAATATCTATATCGTCCAGATCTCCTAGGTCCTTAAAGAAATAGGAGCCCATTGTTGATCCCTGCCTGTTCGCCAGGGCGGAGCAATTGCAGAGAAGGTATTCTATGGACTCCTCCTCTTCAACAACCTTCAATCTCACTGCATGTCTTCCAATCATACAGTGCCCCGTCATGTCAGATACAAGCAATGAGACATCGGGTCTTGATAGCGACCGCAGTATGTGTGAACGCTTCAAATCGAAGCGAGGCCACATCTGTCTGGATTGATTACAGCCTCGGACAGACGCCCTCCTACCATTTTCTGCTTTATCTCGCGGTAGGAGCTTCCAAGTGGCTAGAGGCATGCCCACGGACTCCAACTCGGCTGGAGTCCGTAAGGTTGTCCCTAGTCTTGCCAGCTCGTCTGTTCTGCAGTTTCCTGGATATCTCTGTGGCCCGGCATCCACATAAGTGAATGTTGAAATGCTGAGCTATCTCGTTAAGAGATCTGCGGCATTTCAGGGCTGGCGGTCCTTTATAAAAAAAATATACATTCTCTCCAAAAAGTGGTATGATTGGAGTGAACCATTCTGATGCTAAGTTAGTGTAAGTGTTTTGTAGACTGACGCGCAGTTTGATCGCGATAAGCCATTTACTTTGTTTGGAGCGCTCAATCTTCTCAATCATGTTTTGTGAATTTTGCAATAGAAATATCGAACGTAGAAGTTGCCTCACATTTTGTATTGGAAACAAAATCCCGTGTGCCGAATTTCTGAAAATGTTACAGACTACTTCTGGTGAATTGATTCTACCAAAAACACATGCAAATGAGTGGTACAGTGCATTCAAAACCGGCCAAGATGCAGTGGAAAATTTGCCTTGCACTGGTTGGTCGTCAGTGCCTTCAAATGAAGTTTATATCGATAAAGTGAAGGAAATGATAAAAATGAAATGAAACATAATTAATAAAAAAAAATAAATAAATAAATAACACCGCAATTTTCTGTCCCTCATAAATCAAATTGTATAATTACACACGATTGTTTGGTTATAAAAAGCATTATAACTTGTGATGAGACATGTTTTTACCAGTTTGATATGCAATCCAGTCATCGATCTTCGGAATGACGCATTCAAACTGAGTCGAAACTGAAAAAATCACTTTAAAGACGATTAAAAATAAAGGTGATTCTGACTGTTTTCTTTCATTATCGGGATGTTGTGCCCTTGGAGTCCAGGAAGCCACTCAGTATACAAAGGAAATTATGAGACGTTCCAAAGAGAAAATTCGTAAAATTGGGCAGATTTGAAGAAATAAAATTTTTTGGGTTTTACAGCATTATCAGCACCATCTCATAAAGATATCATAGTGAAAGAAATTTTTTTTCGATAGTCATTTTTTTTTCGATTTTCAAAACTCAAATTAAAATGTGTTTAAAAATTTTGATTGAATAAGAAATATTTTGTGTTTCATCTATCAATTCCTAGTACTTTTTTAACAGAATGTATGAGTTGATATTGTGCCTCCAGTATACCATTATATGACGCTTTTATTTAAGAAATAAACGCATAGATTTCATTTAGAACAAAACAAAAAAAAAAAAGCGAGCTGCTTGATGGGTCCATGTCGTTTTAAGTGGTTTTCAATTGTCGTCTGCAACGTTTTTAGCTTTTCTGGAACTTCCAGAATAGAAGAAACATATCGATCCAACTCTACAACGTCTTTTTTTTCGTACTTATTAGCCTCATCTGACCGACCGCTTCGTTGGATCACTTTTGAAAGTACAATTCCTCGAACAGAATTTCTTGACCCAATTATGACACTTGCGTTCTTTTGCCCTCTTTACCTTTACCTAAAAACAATTTCTCTTGCATCCCATGAATGGAATATGGAAGAGCTTCTCACATTCAAAGAGTTTACACGCATTCTATTTCTAGACTCACTCAACGCACTCAACATACTCGTATAGTTTAATGATAGTTCCGAATGTAACAGAATCATTTACTGGGCTTGTCGATTATTCGACTACTCGAAGTGTTCTTTAGACGCATCGAGGTGACCACGTTTAATAATGATGGGTGCTTGTATGCGGGTTTGAACCCACAACCATTAGTACTATCCATTGCGCTACGACCGGACGCGGTCTGAAATAAAAGAGCAAAATATGGCGATAGTACTCCTACTGTGATATCATATTCAAAACACGATTTTAAAATAAATTGGCCACTAAAAATTTTGTAACATATCACAAATTGAAACTTGAAATGTCATCTGCGTAGCAACAGATACACACAATATTATCCGCTGATCTAAAGCATTTCAAAAATAACGAAAGCACCATCTGTGTGAAAAAAACGAACCTACTTTCATGCCATTTCAATATTTCGTTAAACAAGATCGTATTCACAAAACCTTTGTAAATGCCAAATGAAATACGCTAGTAAAGCCGGCGTTTGATTTAGGGACTATTCTTTTTAAATGAACTAGTAACTACATTTGATAATTTTTTTGCAAATTTACAGCACAGCAGAATGAAAAACCTGAATCTTTTTACGCGCTAACATTTACAGATGTAGTGAAGGAAATTAAGATGACGACAATATCGATTTTGCAAACATATTTCTTCCCACTTTCGCTACAATTTATGTGCGTGAGAATCCTAAATAAAATTTGGATATTTTAGTATTTTATAATTGCATACTTCTCCGCTAAAAATCAATAAAATTAATTGCAACCTTTTTGACCTATCCTTAAGGCAATTGTCACCTTCGAGACCTTTGAGCCCTTAATCTATTCACTCTATTGATTTCTATTACTGGGGTAGCTTCTGCAACCCTTTATAGATATCTATGAAGTGTTTTTAAAAAAATATTATTTCCATGAATGCATTACAGAAATAATTGTAAATTATTTAAAGATATTTTCCACCGTCTTTTAGGGTTCGTTAGCTGTCATGGAACCTTTTTAACCTTGAGGTCAAAATGTCATCGTGCTATTAATTTCTATGGCATTTTTGCAACCCTTTAATTAATCAATAAACCCAAAATACTTTAAGACATTTCCAGCAGTTTTTTTTTTTTTGGCAAAAGCTTTTTCTTCCAATACATAACATGTCAAATTGCCCTATCTTCCAGTGGAAATCCGTATTTTGGTAGTTGTTTCTATAACTACGTTCACAGTTAGGGCTATCCACTAAAATTAATCTGAGGCTATCCAATATCTATTAACTAATGTCTAGAACAGCTTTTGATTAATGAATAAAATGGTTCAATTGTTAAAAATCACTGAACGTTGAAAAACGGATTCAGCCCAATTTCCTTGTAGACTTAATGATAGCGCCAATCAATATTCTGAATTGTCGATTACGCCTATCCGGTTGAAATAGACACTTTACTATCGCACACAGAAAATAATCCCAACCCCTTTTGGACTACTGCGCCTCTTCTCCAATTTGTGACTCTAAGTTTTGAGAGTGTTTCAACAGCTAAGTTCTCGACTTGTGTAATTCGTTGTCGAAGTTTTTTCTTACTGGAGCGTTCAAGTCTTTCTGCACAACATGACCCGGCCGACGCAATCGCTGTATTTTGATACGCTTGCCCACTTCGATGTAAGTATATAACTTACGATGCGGATACTCTTCGTTAATGATGATGGGTCGATAAAGTTTTTGGACTATGTTTCACTAGAAGATTTCGAGTGTTGAATAATCCACTTGTGTCATAGAGAAGGATTCTGCCCTTTATAGTAACACATGGGAGGAGGTATGTTTGAAAATTTCTGAAATATAATTGGATGAATTTGAAATAATAGTACATTTAAAACCGGTATAGAAATTGCAGTCATTTGAACTGATTTATAAATATTCTCATCCTATGTTCCTCTGACAAAATTTAACATAATTGATATAGAATATATATATAAAAAAGCAAAGACTCAAAATTAATGTTCGTTCAGCCTGAATTATGGTGAAAGTACTTAAAATTACGTAAGCATATTTAAAGTCTGAGCAGGAATTACCAAAGGTTGATTGCAACTATTTGTACAAAGGATATCTGGGAGCCAACTGCCCAAATTTCAGTAGTTGCGTTGAGCGATGTAAAATATTACGATTTATCAAATTTTAAATGAATGGGGAATATGAATGCTAAATTATCCAGAAGGGACCTGTTGACTTGTTGACGACCTGTTGTCGTCTAGTTACAGTTCTAATACAGATAAACAAATAAAGTTTAGCGTGCAAAATGTTAGTGAATTGTGCAAATCATAGACGAAGAAAGAGTCTGGCCCACTGCGTGTTTTTGTATGCGTGAATTCGTCTAGTTTTAGTCCTGAGAAGGAATGTGGGAAAACAAAGGGTAGTTAAAATTGGTACAATATCATAACATACGTTATTTTATTTGTATTTCATTTATTTATTTATTATACATAGACTATAATATATATATACATATGTATATTATTATATATAAACCAATGCTGTGAACAAAAATCTAAGTAATTAATTAGTTAATAATTCTAGAGGATAGCTTGAATTTCGGAAAATCGGATAATTTGTATGAGGGGTATTAGAAGGGGCGTGGCAACGCTATACATTTTTTCTCAGACCCTACTTTAACAAACGTTTAATGTATGTCACTGCCTTTACAGCCTCTCCATTGTCTGTACAGCTTGCAACTGTATTTGCAGCCTATCGACTGCATTTACAGTCTGCCGACTACCTTTACAGCCTATCGACAGACTTTACAGCATGCCGATTGCTTTTACAGCCTCTCGACTGCTTTTGCAGCATGTCGACCTCCTTTACAGCTTGTCGACTGCCTTTACAGCCTGTTGACGGAAATTACAGCCCGTCGACTGGCTTTACAGCCTGTCGACTGCCTTTACAGCCTGTCGACTGCTTTTACA